>MIQA02018807.1:0-37883 GCA_001887855.2 Sclerospora graminicola
CCAGAACTCGAGGCCGAAGGCGCTGGTCGCGGAGACGCTGGTGGACGAGATTGAGATGACGCGGGAGCTTGTGAAGTGCTGATCACGGGCTGATCAGTACTACGAACAGGCAAGGAAGCGACGGAGGACGCGGGCGAAGGCGGGGCAAACGCAGGAGATTGCGGCGGTGTGCCAGATGGAGCGAACGAGCTGATCAGGCCGGGAAGTCGTTGCAAGGCCGTCCGGACTGACCCTGAACCAGCGTCTGTCTTGGTCCATCTGTCCATGGTTTGTACCGCGAGACTCTTCAGGTCAGCGTTAAGCTGAAGCCAGGCACGATCATCAAGCTCTAGGGTCTCAAGTTTGACCCGAGCGAGATTAAGCTCATGCCGGCAATTTTCAGCTACTTTCCGGCTCTCATCCAGCTTCTTCTGTACATCAGCGCGACCAATACGAGAATCAGCCAGCTGTTTGGCCAAGAGCTGGACCTGCTGATCCGCATAACGAGCTTCAATCTCCCGACGCTCTACATCCTCGGCAGTACGGATTCTGTCGTGCAGAAGCTGATCACGGTCGAGACGGTGATCATCGATGCGCTGCAGATGATCTACCATCTCGACCATCGAATCCTTCATGGACTCGATACGTTCATCTGGAAGTTAACATGGAGAGTCAAATACGGATTAAAAAAGGAGTGAATGAGATGAACGTACCCTGATTACGGATGGTGATAGCCATCGTGTCGATCAGCGACTGTAAGGTGGCGACGGTGTCCGAAGGTTTGGAGAGTCGAAGAGCAGCGAGGTCAGCTGACAACTGATCACGCTCCATCGTCACACCCTGGAAGCGATCAGTCAGGTCCCGCAATTCTTGGTCAAGCCGATCATGATCCTTGCCAAGCCGATCATGATCTAGCCGGAGAACCGACAGTTGGGTGGCCAGATCAGCGGAATCACGTGCCGAGGTATCAGCCGCGATCCGACGATCGGATAACTCAGCCGTAAGTGCCCGGTTGGTATCGTACAGAGAAACCAACTCGGGAATTGCACTTCGGAGTTCCGATCGCAGCCGACAAGCCTCCACGGGCCCTAACGTGAATGAGCCCGATCCATCTATCAACCGAGCGAGCTGCTCCAGGGAACGGAGAAGGCGATCTGACGAGGGTCGAGCAGGAAGACTCCAAGACGGTCGATATGAAGCGAGAGCAGTCGTCGGTCGGATGAGGCTGGTCGTGATCGGCGTAGAGGTCGCGATCGGGGCGATCGCAGGGGTAGCCGAACTGGAAACGGAGGGCGGAGAAGTGATCGGGAGGGCAGCCGAAGAAGACGAAGAAGACGAAGAAGGAAGAGGAGATCGGCTTGCGTCGGCCATGGTGATCGCCAGAGAGGAAGTTCAAAAGTGAGTGAGTCGAACTGCAGTCGTTGTGCGGCTACAGTTAGTCTCAGGGGCGGCTGTGGTGAAGCGATCGGGAAATATTGGGATTGAAGTGGACCACACATGGCCGATGATTGGTGATGATAGAACACCCATCAACATATGACGGTTGATGGGTGGGAAAAGGTTGATCGCGAGTAAGAAGAAAAGGTGGTGGCCAACGGATATTTACGATGTGGAAGAGTTAGCCAAGTATGGTCGTTAAGCCCGGTCCCAGGCACTGGCGGAATGATGAAGATCACGATCACGATCGTTGTCGCAGTCACTAAGTGGAGTTCTCGTGGATATAATAAAATAGTGGTGATTGTTGACATGGCATACCAAGAGCAGGTGACCGGCCGATCTCCGAACGGTATATTGGTGGAAGCCGGCTATGATACAAGGTTGCAGCCTGATCGCCTTGTCACGCCCGGAGGAAGAAGATCAAATGATGAATGAAGATCGGGCAGGTGGATTAACAGGTTATACGAGTGATGTGAACCTTTGATTAGCCCGAAGATGATGTGGCAAGGCCTGATCAGGCCTGATCAAGCCTGATCAGCCGAGATCAGTGCGGTATGGTTATCCTGACGGTGCATTAAGATCGAAAGTATGGTTTGGAAGATGAACGGAGTCGTAATGATGATGACCCTGGATGTTCCCGAGGTGATCAAGGGCTGATCAGGCCCGATCAGACCTGATCACCTGGTCGAGCACTATGGCGATCATGATCAGGGCCGATCAGCCTTTGATCAGCGTTGATAAGCAAGGACAAGTGAGTTCTCGGTTTGGGCGGACTATATATGAAGTGAACAAGTGCTGAAGAGCAGGTCTCAAGTGGTTTCAAGGTCGTTTTGTTGAAGATCAGGATGGGTTGAAGATCTTCTGAAAAGTCGGGTCATGATCGGGGCAGAATCGGTACAGGTCAGCTTGAAGGTGCAGCCAGGATGGGCAAGAGAGTGTTACGCAACCGTGCGACGAAGTAAATAGGTTCGAAGTAAAGGTCAGGCATGAGTTGAGGTATGGTACACAGGTATAGGACTTTGCATTGTTATAATAACAGGTTTAGATTTTCCCCCTAAAGCAAAGAGTCGCTCCGCCACGTGTGCGGTCATTGGGAGCACAGGGTTGATTAGTCCCCTCTTGCTCATCTATTTTCCCGGTTAAGACGTGCTAAGGCGCATTTTGGCTTACCGGAAGACCCCCGACGGGTTTGTTCTAGGTGATCTAACCTCACCCGCAACGCGCACGTGTTTGGAACACGTTAATAATATTGGTAAAGGTTTTGTGGAGATAACGTTTGTGGATTACTGTGGAAGATCGTGGATTGATCGTATTTTCTTGGTTTCGTTATATCTCTCTCTCATTGGCTGGCCTGATCAGACGAACTTTCCTGATCAGTGCCTAGATACTGAATAAGTGTCGACCCCAACCCGTTCTCCGGTGAAGATTTCCACCCGAGAACAGACCTGATCAAGATCATCGTTTTCGTCACCGAGTCCACCTAAGTGAGTCTAATCAGCCCCGATCGACGGGTACACAAGGTGAGATGAAGTTAAACATAGATCCTGACGAGCATGAAGACCGGCCAGATGACCGGGAGGATCAGATCAGTCACCACAGTGGTGATTCATCTGATTCCGATGCTGATCAGGATCGACGGAGTACCCCCTCCGATAGTTGGTCGTCCGGGCCAGTGGGTATCCGAATTCCACCCAAGACTTCGGTCATGGATTTGGAAATCGGCTCCACCACATGACCCTGGTCCCGACCGAAACCTTCCGTTTTGGGGCGAGATCTTATATTGATAATATTCTAGTAACGGCCACCCCATGGGACTCGTTATGCGAAAAATTGCTGATGTAAAATGGACAGTTTGTCGATCACCGTTGTAAAGAATTTCTGGTGAAAGACTTCGTTTCGATTGCTGGACTAGAGGCCACTGCAAAAAAAATGGAAATTTTGAGTTCTCAGGGTCATGTTGGATCATTGGATGTCTGCTAGAATCCCGACCGATCAAAGACTGTCGAAACGGTCGACTCTGTCTTTGCTGCTCACGGCTGGAATGGATGGTCGGTTGAGCAAATGGTCTGCAGTGGTCGATTAAAGTCATCAAGTGCACGAAGCGTGAAGAATCGATTTTAGGGACCTTAGCGGCCAGCACCATTCCGAGGGTAGAAGAGGAAGAGGTGTTAATAGCAATAGCTCTACGAAACAACCCAGACTATCGATCACGCTCCCGCCGCCAACCGTAGGTCCAACAGAGGAATTAATGGTGTTTTCGATGGTTCAGCCAGCGTCAAGAAGGGAGTCGTTGTTTACTATGAAGTGGGAAGTGGTCAGATTTTACGCAAATATAACGGTAAATGAAGCTGAGTATCGAGGACTAATTCTATGTCTGAAGTTGCTGGCTGACCGAAAAAAGAGGCGGATCATAATTTGTGATGACTCTGATTTGGCGATCGGAATGTCACTCCAAAAATCGACTGTAAGGCCCCCAGACTGAAGGCCTTGACTGATCGAGTTATGAAGACGCAGAAGATGTGACCAGATCACCAGATGCTGCATGTCAAAAGAGAGTAGAATCGAAGTGCAAATCATCTGGATTCCATGAACCAGGTCGACATCACTGTGTCTGATCCGGCTATGTTGGATGAAACTGACCGATGTCAACAGGTTGCTGGAGTTAATTAGGCCGAACAACGGCGCAAGTGAAGCGCCGGTGTTTAAGATCAATCAATCAGAGACAGTGAAGCCCAACCACCAGAAACGAGTGGGAGTCAAACGGTCTCACGAAGAGGTTGATGCCCTTGGAGTACCAAGAGGTCACTCTGAGGCCTTTGGCGCTGACCTGGTTGTATTCTGGCTAATCGGCTCGTAGGCCAGATAACGATGCGGGGTTGATCGGTCAGAGATATTGACTAATCAGGTAGTAGATGAAGGCTGACCTGGTTGAGTAGGTCAGGGGCGGATGATGGGGTAGTCGCATGTGCGATGAGCTTGATTGTGATGATGAACTTGATGAACCCTGCTGGCTAACGAGTGGGACAAAGTCTCCTAAATACGGAGTGCATGTGGATGTCACGATTCAAAAGATTTTTTTGATGTTAGGAGATAACGAATTAGTGGAATGTAGTATATTAAAATGAACTAAAATAAGTTACTGTCAAGTCCTCACTCACTTTCCTTTTCGAATCTTGTCCTGCAGTCGAGTCACCTTGAGTCCATGGTGGCTGGCTGGCAATTTCGGTATTGAATGCGCCATGGATCCTGCATATCTATATCTCCAAGAGACTCTAGGAGAGATGTCGTCTGGTCTGGTTCGCCCAACCCGGGGTACCAAGTGCCGTCCTCAGTGCGAAAACCACCATGCGCTTGGCCATATGCAAGGTAAGAGGGCTGCCAAACGAGTCCAGGTCGCAGTGACCTGCCCTGATTCCGTCACTGACCTGCTCTCACAGACGGACCCACCCCTCAGCGGTCCGGCTACGTCTCTGTTTGCGCTTATTTCAATAGGAGGCCAGCGTGGGGTCGGCCCAGCTGAGATGTACAGGAAATGAGTGGATTTCCAGATGGACGGTGAACGAACGTTTGGTAGGCCTTCTGGAAGTCCGGAATATCAGGTAAGGTATTGGTAAAATATCTCCCAGGGTTTTTAGTCTAGAAGGTCCATCAGGGCAGCCACTCCCACCAGGTCAGGACGCCAGGCTGAATAAACGGTGCCCATTGAATGGCGGGAATATTCAAAAGACGGGCCGAAATAGAGAACGAGCGGTTTTCATACCATGGCGTACAGCCGTTTTATTGGCCAACGGCCCAAGGGTGAACTTCTTGCAGGTCAGTCGCAACCATGAGGAAACCATAGGATATGGGATGTGGGATGGAAAGGATTGGAAGTACTGGTAGATCCATTTCTCTGCCCTCGTGACCGCGGGTGGATTGGAGCTAAGGGCGGCAAGGAAGGTCGGCTTAGGTCAGCATGGGAAGGCACGTCAGAACCGAATGGGGAGTCTGAAAATCGATCACTTGAATCGAAGCCGGCGAAGATTCTACCCGACTGCCGGAACTGAACATGGTCCGGCGATTAGCCGCACGGGATCTGTATAGCGCTGGGTACATCTGTTGAGGAATTCTTCGTCGTCATCCTCATCATAGTCTAAGTAGGCGTCCGGAGTGGCCGGCAGGTCAACATCGGATATGGCTGGTATGTCACCATGTGGGTTGACGGTCGGGTTAGCATCAGCAACAGGGGGTGTTTCGGCGTCTTCCCCAGGAGAAACCGTCGAGTCCAAATCAGAATCCGATATCAACCCGCAGTCGCGTAAGACGTTGTCTAAGGAATTGGGAGGCTGACCTCCCCGCTTCGCTCGTATAGGATTAGGCAATGAAGGTGAGGTGAAGGTCGAGATGATCTTGCGCTTATCCTGGACCCCCAAATGTAGATACTGAAGGCCGCGGTAGCTTGGGATCCTTCGACACATCCCACACTCTGGCCCTGGCTGGAGTGTTTGCAGTTCTGAATGTCCGACCGAATGAGGAAAACTTTGCCGCCGATCCGGTAACAGGCAGGTCAGTAGATTAGCTACAGAAATGTTGGCGTCGGATAAAGCCAGGAGATTGGCCTTCCACGTGTCAACCATCCCTGGAAGATCTAGGATAACCTCCTACACGCGCACCGGAGCCCTGGTCACCGGTGCGATGCGGATCTAGATCTCATCCAGCAGGTCCCGCATCGCTTGCTTTTTCGATCTCTAGCTTTTCTCTTGGTCTCGAAGGGCAGCAATTGAGTGATTAGCCCACGCCAAGTCACTACGGGCGTCGTCAAGCTGTCTAAGCCCACTACTTGTGCTACCCAGAGGTCGCGTCTCGAACTTACTGCTGGGGGGAAGCTATTTGGAGTAGAGCTTGGGAGCGAAATTTCCCAGCTGATCGGCGCCTCTCCCAGCTTTCGGGAGATCCGGTGGTATCCACCGCAAAGATGGGCCACCCATCTCCCGAGACCAATGTGAAGCTGGGGCAAATACGTTTTTTTAATGTATCAATTGTTTCCCTAAGGGATACATTAGGACGGTGAGCGACCGGGCAGTAAGAATAAAGAAGCTGTGGTACTTACACTGGAGTTTGGAGCGACGAATCAGCTTCTGGTTAGCGACCCGCAAGGTTTCGATAACCTTGGGCAGCATTCTGAAGTGACCCCGTTAACGTGTTAAGTCCCCGATTTGATTTTCGAGGGGTCGATCGACCTTTTAATTTCCCGAGAATCTTGGGGCGAATAATTTTCATGATTTCAGGAATTTACTTTACTCTCGTAAGTAAAATGTTCGTTCAAGATCCTTATTAATGATCACACCAATATCTTCGGTACTCTTTTCTTCTTGATAATAAAACATTTTTAGCTTGTCTTTTCCATCTTTCTTAGGTGGATCATTTTGATCCACCCCCTATTTATGCTGTTTTCCCATTTTTCACTTTTTTTATGCATTCTGATCCCTGACCCTTACCCGGAACTTCTCGCGTCGCTGAGTTGATGGACGATCATTCAATCACAGCTAATACTGATGAATATGGAGTATTCTCGACTGTCCACATATCAAAGCTGAAAAGCAAGTGAAGGAGTTTCCTGATCGATTCAAGGTGTGGAAGACAGTCCAAGATTCAACGAAGCCTTGTCATCTGGGAGAGACCACTCGACCGGGTTGAATTTGAATTAGATAAAAAAATTAAAAAAATATGGATACCCGATCGAGTAAGAAGCCCGGTACGGTCGGACACATTGTGAATTTAAAATGCGTTGGAAGGGATACGATGAACCAACCTGGATTGATGAACGTGATGTGAATTGTGAAGAATGACTGCGAGAGTTTGAGCGCGAACGCATAAGCCGCAACAGATTCGAAGTCATGCAGATTCAAGAGGATGCTTGCCACATGAGCCAGCTTCTTAGCATACCCTTCTTTACCCATCTAAATAGAGTCAGACACTTCATCCCGGTTAAATACCGTGAGGGTTGTCCTGATCGTTGTCCCGGTCAGTTCCCTCTTGGACCGCCTTCCGTAGTCGTTCGTTATCCTGTTCTCAAACAAGCGGACTGCGACGCTGAAGTTTCATATACGGCATTCCGTTCACGACGTTTAGTGCATCCGACCGGGATCGCCACTTCTATGGTAGAACGTGGGTCCCATCATCCATAAGGTAGATAGAAACGGGTGACTCCCCTGACTGGATCGAACGAGTAAAATAACGCTAGCACCAATCTCTCTGCATATTAGTCCCAGCATCGTAAGGCTGGGTCGGCAACATACATCTTGATTTCCCTCGTCAACGTCTGCACCATACCTTCAGCATTTTCGTTCACCTGTGGTCAATATGGAGCATCGTTGCGCTCTGCTTCTGACTTAAAATTTGATTAAATGATCGGAGCACCTCAGCTGTGGTAAAGTCAATTTGGAAAAATAGGTGGCCACACCGCTGCACGGATTGGCCAAATTGGGATATCGACGGCTATAGATCGGTGGAAAAGTGGAACGAATGTCCTGTGGGATGGGTGGAATGTTTGAATGGTTTACACTACTGGGACAAGGTGGTCGGACCTGGGACGGTCGAAATAAATGACCGACAACGGTATATGATAAGGCGATAGGAGAAGATACAGTTTCTTAATTGGAACCGAGGCGGTAGGAGTGGAATAAGTTAACCAGTGGGGCGATCGGCTGTAAAGTGATAAAAAAAACCGATCAGCTTTCCTCCAGATGCTAAGTTACAGGTTAGAAAATGCCGGCCAGTTTTGGCGATCGATTTATTCTACCCGTCCGGCGTTATAATGACTAAATATTGGCGTTTCGTTCTATAATGATCAATCCGATCGGTCGATTGGCATAGCCACCGATCGGACAATATGGAGGTTAGGTAATGAGTAGTGACACCGGCTGATGTTGCAGCTAAAAGAGGTCGATAATCGGCTTATTAAATAATAGTATGGTTTGGAAGCTCCATGGGGTCGGTCGATCAGATACGGGTGGCCGAGCGAGTAATCTGACCAGCTGACTGGAACAGGACGATCGGTGTTGTCGAAGATGGATAAGCCGACCGGACAAAATAACCGACCGAGAAAAGATAACGAAAGAGACCGGGTTATTGTGAAAGTTGACATAAGGTAATATTGACCAATAACGTGAAAGAATCGTTAAGTTTTGAAGTTTTGGGTGAGTCACATAGGTTGGTGTATGTATTGCATTTTAGGTTTTTACTTTTGAAAATAAGAATAGAATTTAACATCTAAACAAAGAGTCTCTTCGCCGCTTGCCGGCGGTCATTGTAAGAAGAGGGTTAAAAAGGTCCCTTCCAGCTCAATTATTTCCTGTTGAACCGCGTACTTACGTACTTTGGCTCATCGGAATTCCCCGACGGGATTGTTTTGGGTACCACGTACTTACGCACTTTGGCTCATCGGAATTCCCCGACGGGATTGTTTTGTGTCTCTTCTCTCACGCCCGCGTGCTTAGAACATAGTTTTTTAATTAGAAAGGTTTCATGGTCCATTTAGTTGCAGCGTACACGACATGCTTTGTACTGTGTCATTGATGTAAAGTCGTCACTGAAATCAGCGGCACCAACGGATATTACTACCACATCGTCAGTAACCCCGCACCAAGTGGTACTAACCCAGCGCATCACTACTGCAACATCGGGGGTCTTGAGGCTTCCGGCTTCGTGTACACCACCAGGTCTGATCGCTTCCACTCGTCGATGACGCCCGACGTTGTCCTTTAACGCCATGAGGATTTCGATGTCACCAGCCTGTAGATAAGGCGGCAGACTACCTACAGCATCCTGGCAATGTACTTAGCCTTGGTTGCTTGGAGATGTGGGCATGCATCTAGTCCCATACGAGGCCTCTACCGCAAACACCGCTGGATACATGAGGTCGAACCACACGCTCAAGAAACTGGCTGCTCATCCACGCGCGTACTTGGTATTCAAAGTAGACGGCCCCTTGCTTTCTGAATTAAGAGCCTCTTCCCTTCCCACTGAGAAGCGAAGGAGATTTTCACCGGTTCTCGTCAGGAAATCTTTTCCAGAAAGCAGCGGTGGAAGCTTCTTCCCAGCGGCTGTGACGGTGAGTGCGACGGTGACCCATCAGGAACGTAGATGGCTGATACAACGTCAACTTCTTGCTTGCGAGATACGACATGAACCGGACGCCCTTCCTGTGAGCGTCTTCTCGTCATGATCTTATTATAGCAAATACGGCTACGGATTTTGTCTGCAAAACCTCTCTAATAGAATTCTGTACCCAGACCCACATGCATGCTGATAAAAAACCTTTTTCACCTCATACCTCAAACTGGCTGTTTGATGGCTTCCCGCAACAAAATGAGGCAGCCGTTTGCCCATACTGAATCCCGTGTATTACCATCAGATAAGCCACGAGACCTCATAGAGAATGTCAAACCAATGTGAAATCGAGTCCACGCGTAGCGGTCATTGTACTAATACTAATTTGACGAAGGGGCAATTTTGATTAGGTCGAATTATTGCACTGCAATTGCCCTATGAAGGGGAGTGACTAAGAATCACGTGGTTTATACCAAGTAAATGGCACGCTGTACCATGGAAGATAAAACGTTTGAAGGGTGGATCCACACACAACACTTTGGGGACAAAATAATGGTCTTCAGCGGTATGAACAACTAAAAACAATGAAATTACCGTTGAAGCAAAGTTTGTTTTTATAGCTTTAAAAGCATTCCTCGATGAGTTATATTTCAAAGCTTAAGCCAGCTGATTGTTCTGTAGTAGATCAATATTCACGTCATGAGACCAACAATATCGGAAATTTATCTACGGATGATTTTGAATTGGTGCAAGCGGCGTGGTAATCAGCCAAGCACTGAATGAGCTCGGTGCCAACGAATTTCGAGCAGCTCTCGCGACGCTTAAGAAAATTGAGTATATGATGACTATGAGACAACACGGTGAACTTGCATTAGCGTTGGAAATGCAATCAAATTGCTTCCTTACGGATCCCCATGTGTCAGCGGCACAGACAAGTCAAAGATGGGAGTGAGAACTAGGTTGACAAAGCATCTCCAGGTGTGCGGGAAAACGATCTCAGTCGGTGGTGCAAACAAATGAAACCTGCTGTGGTCCTACGTTTGAGTGGAGCCTCGAGGATTGTCGCTGGATAAATATCTCGCTCAGCTCAAAGCTTCACGGCAGCCTCCGTGAGCCGTTCGGTTCACCGCCGCTAGTGTGGGGTTATGCTTTTCCGGCAATTTCAGTGTTTAGATATGCGTCACAAACGAATTGAACCCATTGTCAAAGTACTACCGTCAAGGGTGCATGAATTTGCATACCGCTCTCTGAATAAATGTATCAAGCAGCAAGAATGATGCATCCACTCTAGCCGTCCAAATGCATCGTTTAGGGCTCTCGAGCAATAGCAGGACAGTCATCAACGCTCCGGTTTGAATCGGAGCGCTGACAGCTCAGGAACTCAAACACAAATAAATTGTGTTCATTATCTATAGACTGATCTTTTTTCTTCTTTCTTCAGCTGCGTTGTTTGTTGGTGAGCACCTGTATCCTTTGCCTCTCTGTCCGTGCTCAGAATCGTTTGAATTGCCAGCATAGTTAGCCACTGTACCCTTTGCACTCAATATCACGAGAAATATCCGGGGTAAATTCTTCATAGGTCTGTGGTAAGTAGCTAGCGAGAAGATTCTCCACGGTGTCAGGTAGAAGTGGGTATAATCCCATTTCGTCACCGTTGTGGCTGTTTCCATACAGCTGTTGGGTGAATACAGGTGCCTTTCCAGCGCGTAAAATGCTCTACATGAAAGTAAACTGGCGAACGTCGTGCTCCGCGATCCGCACAGTAATTTTCACAAGCTTCTTGCACGGATTTCTTCGTTAATATTTTCCGGAGAGCGATAGTGACACGGTCTGGACTTGAGAAGAGCGAACATCTCTCCCAGAGGGTTCAGAAACGGCGAGTAAATAGGCAGAATCACCACGGATGTGAATTGAGAGACAGCATCTCCTTCAAAATAGTTGGCGATGCTCGAACGGGGGTGCAAGCCCGCGTTATCGATGATGAATGCGCGCTTTTTCCGTCTCACAGCCGGGACTTGGTCCACGGAATGTGTCATCGTTTGCTTTATAAAGTCAAAAATAATCTCGGCTGTAATGCCGCCTTTGACGATCTCAAAATACAGGACTTCGAGAGAAGGGTGAGGCTGCGAGCAGTAGAGATACGTGGTCGTGGTGATCGGTGTAGAACACATCTGGTACAATGGGTACCCACCCCGCAATCGACCATGCCTTTCGCTTTGTTTGTCAGGTAAGCTTCATCTCGTTGTAGTAAATAGCCTCGTACAGCGTGTTTTTGACCCTACCTTGTCGGCATCATCGACGCTTATGTAAACCGCTGCTCGATTGCTCTATCCGATTGCAATCTATAGGAAAACGGCGGAAGCTGCCAAGTCGAGATTCCGCAACTTCCTTCAAGTACTTGCTCACAGTCATCCTGGCCATATTCACACCGAATGCTAGTCGGATAAACGCCACAGTATTTGCAAGCGATGTAGCATTACATAGGAGCTAGAGGCAGCAAAGATCATCTCGCGCGTGAGAACGCGCTTCCGTCCCAACCTGATTGTGAGGAGTATTTTGGTGGAGGTGTCTACTCACGGTCGCCTGCGCAGTTCCCACTTGCTCAGCTATTTCGCTCTGATTTCAGATCCGCCAAGCTCTAAGATCTCCCTGTGTGGTCAGCATCACTTAGCCGGGGGGTTTTCGATCCAAACCCAGCAACGTGCCGAAATTTCCGAGCGTCCCCATTGGTTTGTTCGAATCCCTCGCCAGCTTCAGCGCGAAGACGAAGCTGATCCAGACGTTGTGCTTCAGTTTCCTTCTAAGCGGTGTATTGATTATACCGGTGTCGAGTCTTCTCGGCCGAGAGACGGGCATGTCGGCAGGCTCGAGCGAGTTCTTCGATCTAGCCGTGACCTCGTAGGAGCGCAAGTCGGCGTGCAGTTAGGGTTTTCTTTACCAAGCGTCGATGGCGCCTCGTTCATGCTAGAATTGCAGCGCGGGATCGGAGGTGGACTCCTTGAGGTACTGAATCAATTGCGACGGAGGGGTCGTGTCGGGGGAGAGTGGAGGGAAGTTCACGAGGACGACCTTCGGACAGTTGGCATGAGTGGTTAGTTTTCACTTGACTTCTGGAAAGGAATGAAAGCAAAGCGCCAAACTAAGAATGCCTGCGACATCTACGATTCATTTTCTTATGCCTTTCTTGAAATGCATTGTTTCGGCCGCTTGATACATTTATTCAGGGAGTGGTATGCAAATTTATGCGCCCTTGACGGTAGTATATCATGAAGTAGGAAGTAGTGACACACTCTGCATTGGTAAAGTGTATACCATTTTCTTGGGTGTGCTCATGCTTATACATAACCTTAATTGTTGTTTGACGCCAAAAAGACGATCTACAGCTTGCGTTGAGAGACCTCATCTGATCACTGGGAGTGTCGCAATGTTGGGCACGCTTCTATTTTTACTGTATTATATATGAGGTATTTCGTCTTTTTTCGTAGCACAATCCTCATTTTTAGCAGCCTACCCACATGGTACGGATATGGGTATGGATTTTGTCTGAGAAACCTCTCTTTTTTAGTGCACCTGAACGCAGATTTAAGAATTAAGACTTTCTGTAGAGTACATACAGTAAAAAAAGTTGTGGGCTGTTGGGTAAAATTTTAAATCTAAAATAGTGCGGTTGTTGTGGTGAGAGATGATGTACTCGATAAGAAGTACCGTAATTTTCTACAGTTACTAATGTGAAATGTTACAAGTATGAATCTCGCTTGCGCGATCGTTTTGCTCTTGCTGCGGCTGCGGCTGCTGCAGGGGCAGTTGCAGTAACATGCCGAGTGGAGATGGCGAGAATGTTCGAATGCATTGTTTATTTCCTCACGGGACCATTTTTGCTCTGAAGTGTAAGGCAAAAGTGGAATTTTCGGACCCACCCACAGAGCTACGTTACTTTAAGGGAGTAATCCTGCAAGTTCAAGGAGTGCCAAGAAAGAAGGAAATGATATCAAAATTGAGTATAAAACATCCAGAGTGCCGTAATCATCACCTGCATATTCTATGCCAATGCATATGCATTTTTATAGCGTATCACTCATCGGCCAAAGCACAAGATAACACTAGTTATCTTGTGCTCCAAAAACAGAATTCCAAATTTGTATCTGGGACAATTTAGCATTTCTCTTTACCTGTACAGAACAGAGACTGTTCGTTAATTGTGCATCTAGTTTCTTGAATTGTCAAGTCCTGACTTAGCGTTTTCTGTGAGCAAAGAATGAACAAAAATCAAGGTTGAAATCCCACATCCTTTATCACACCCGTACCTAGAAACGGTACAACACTGTACCGTAGAAGATGCGAACAAAAAATCAAGGTTGAAATCCGACACTTCATCACACCCGTACAATTAATAATAATAATTATTAAAAATAATAATTAATTAAAAATAGAAAACGGTACACTGTACCGTAGAAGATGCGAACAAATCCATACGTAAACCCTGTTTAGGGATATCCCGTAAGTGCAAAATAGTAGCAAGTAATTTGAAAACCGTGTGGGCTGAGGGGCGAACTACGCAGATTTTAACTTCTGGCGGCAGTCCGGGCAACGTCCATAGTCAAACATAGAGTGAAGATGCTTCGTGACTCCCTTCTCGATGCTGATTTGCGAAAAGGCTCGCTGTCGTTCATGGAAAGTGGAAACGCTCCTGGTCGATGAATTGTTGAAGCATGACGACGACAAACTTTAGCATTTGCGCTCTTCTGCGCGAGAAAATCCACCCAAGGTGGTACTCATGATATCAGCTGAGTAAATTGATATGCTGGCTTAAAACCATAGACCACACTATGTATGTAAACCTGGTCATCAGCAGGCGTCAAGGCTGTTGAAGCTGTTGCAATATCGATGTTCTAGTCCAAGTTATCGCCTTTTCAACGTAAAAGTTGGCTCGGCAAACAGTTTGCTTCAGGTTTTGGAATTGAGCTGGCAGCGGCAAAAGCTGGAGCGATGTCGCCGCGAAGTTTTCCATCGACAGTGGTACTATGTACCATTTCCGTGGAACGAAGATGGGGTTGTTTAGTCGCTACATGTACCGGTATCGATTATTCCAGGCCGTCATAGATAACGAAAACGACCTGGAAGAAATACTAGACATTCTGCATTTTGCCACTCTCTCCTCAATCCTCTCTACGTCCGCGAGCGGCCCAAGTATTCGTGGGAACCATGAAACTCGGTTACCTTGCAACCGCTATGGTGGCTTCTCTCACATTATACGTTGACTCAAGCGGGGCTGACATTGTGACCTATGACTGGCGTGTAACAAATCTCTTTGTCGAATACGACGGCGTATTTGTTCCTTCCCTTGGAATTAACGACCAGACTGGCGATCAAGCTGTCATCGAAGTGGAGCTCGGCCAAGAAGTTGAAATTCGTGTCACCAATGAGCTGCAAATGCCCACTTGCTTGCACTGGCACGGGTTAAAACAACTGGGTACCCAAGAGATGGATGGTACGTCTGGAATCACGCAATGTCATATCGACCCGAACGACACCGCTACATACCGCTTTAAGCCCGACAAAGCGGGCACGTTCTGGTGGCACTCGCACCACAAAACAGAATACGTCTTTGGTCTTCGTGGCCCGCTGATTGTTTGCAATCCGAAACACCAAAAGAAAAGGTGGGAAAAAGAAATCGATGGAGAGTTCATCGTTCAATTGGCGGATCACTACCATCGCCAACCCAACGGAATACCAATGTGGGATAATATCCTCATCAACAATCGCGGGCGCTACAACTGCACGGCTGCTCTTCATCACAACTTCACTCAATGCACTGACGACCAACCACTCTCGAAATTCAATTTCAAGGCTGGAAAAAAGTATCGCTTGCGTCTCATTAATATGGCTGCGCTGTCTCCGATCGTATTCAGTATTGACGACCACGAGTTTCAAGTCGTAGCAACGGATGGTGACTATGTCCAGCCCTCAGCTCTTGTCAATTCGGTTCTTATCAATGTTGGCCAGCGCTACGACATTATAGTGGAAACTAAATCGAGTTCAAATGGCAACCCGATTGGATCGTTTTGGATGCGAGCTAATGGACTGTATGGGGACCCATGGACGAAAGGAACTGCTACAGATGCTGGGGAAGGGTTCACGTACGAAGGCCTTGCGATTGTTTCGTACGATTCGAAAAGTACCGAGCCAACGACAACACAGCCAGCGAATTTGACAAGTGTCGGTGAGTTCGACTTTAAGCCACTGGTTCCTATCGCGCTTCCCGAGAAACCATTTGATCGTGCCATCTTCCAAGTCGGGTTGCAACAAGGCATTGGTCAGGTCTCTATCGACGGCGGTAACTTTACCCAGTTTATTGAACCAGATGAACCACCGCTTTTCACAATCTCGAGCGGCTTGACGACGGAACAGCTCCCAGCTTCAGCAAATGCACGTAAAATCGAGTATGGAAAACATATCGAGATTGTACTCGTCAACATCAATGACGAACAGCATCCATTCCACATGCACTCGCACTCTCCGTGGGTCGTCGGATCTGGTACCGCATCGCTGGACCAGATTCGCAACAATCAGCTCCCCCCACTCAAATTGCTGAATCCCATGACGCGTGACGTTTATACAGTCCCACCGTGCACCTCGGATGGCAAAGGTGGCTGTCTTGACTTTGGATATCTCGTGATTCGTTTGAATGCAGACAGCCCAGGCGTATGGATTTTTCATTGCCACATCGACTGGCATTTAAACACCGGGCTAGCCATGATCATTGTGGAAGGCGAGATGGAGCTTCAAAAGAAAGGCGTCGAGTCATACTCGAACAGCGTGCTGAGTGTCTGCGGAAAAAACAGCACGTTTTTCAACGCGCCAACGCAATCGACTCGGCACTGACACTTGTATAAAATTCCCAAACGTGTGGAACAAACGAACTTTTGTTGATTAACTTTGTGTCTTTGTCATTCCGTAACTTGATCCTTGCTCATTAGATAGAACCAGGTCGGAAGCACCACCTTGTAGAAGCCATGGCCTTTGTAGAAAAACGTTGTACACAGGTGAGTTGAGATTCAGACAATGTATTTTGATAACAGGGGCAATGGTCTTGTCATATGTGTGCGCTTCGTGTGATAGCTGCAGCAGGTTAACCATATTTTACGAGACATGCTCAGCGGCGGAGATGCCTGAAGCGCTGAATATTTGAAAATGAACATTGAGCACAGTATCAAAATATTGTTGACTGTATACGGTGACTGTCAACAATACCATTTATCTGAATACAGTACCTTTTCCTCCCCAACTTGGGTGCGGATCTGCTTCCGTTAAGGAAATCTGAGTAAACCTACCCTATGATTGTTCTGTTTTATCCCTTCACCTAGTATCCGGTTAAGTGGAAGAGCTACAAGCTATGGCAAAGCAATCTTCTGGTGAATCGGACCCAGGACCAGGGGGTCAGGGCAGTCAGCTGGAAGGGGAGGTGCGCGGCGCGTGTCTTCGATGGAGGTGGGAATAGTCCAAGCGAATCAGAACGAGATGTAGGAAAGTAGTGTCGCGAGCTTGCCACCCTTTTGGGCGTAGATAGTCCCTGAGCCGATTGGAGCTTGTAGGGTGTCTAAATGCGTGCTTAGCGTCCGTAGACGGTTAGAGCTAGATGACGATACTACTCAACCGAAAGACTTAGTTTTAACCAAGTCGGAGGACTACCGCGTCGGTCCTCAACCTGTGCGTCGCTTGTTTGTTTTTAGCGTAGCGTATCTGTTAAAGGAAAAAGCACATTTTGTAATGTAAGGTTAATCAAAGCTGACTATTTTTGTAACCTAAATGTTATGTATACTGTAGTAGTGGTTCTCACGGTTCGAAAGTAGGTACTTTGTAGGTAGGCAAAACTAGCCTATCAGTGCGTATCTACGACTTTCCAACCGTGAGAACCTTTTACATTCAGCAAACTCGATTTAAGCCAATGATGTAAAAGAAACTCGTATTTTGTGTGGATCATGACTCGGTACAGTTATCTTCTATCTTTAACAAAGTCCGATTGGGTGCTTCCAAGCAAAAATTAGCCAATCAAAAATACCTACAACTTCTCGTTTTTGCCTTCAGCGAGAATCGCTGAAGGCAAACGTGTGAAAAAAAGGGATTTGTAGGCAAACCGAAGGTATGCTCTGATGGGTCAGTTTTGCCTACAAAGTACCTACCTCCGAACCGTGAGAACCACTAGTGTCCTACTGGAATTATCGTCAAAAACAGGAATTTTACCTTTTCTTCGAACACCAAATGGGTACAAAATTCTAACACTCCTTCCAAGAAATACCGGGATACCTCTCCATGCATACACATTTCGGACCTCCACTAGACTTGCAACCACAGTACCACAATAAGCCATAGTATCCGATAGAAACATCTCTGTAGTCCAATTTGCTCCCGTAACTCCGCAATTCATAGTGCACTCAATATCTTGGTTATTAAGTCCGCTACCATGTCTCCAGTCGCTACATATTCCGGTCGCATCTTGCCCTTCTTCTTGTAATCTTTGATAAACTTCAGCTTAATGTCCACGACCTTCGAACTGGAAGCACTAGCTTCATTTTGCAAATGTTTGATCGCTGCTTAGTTATCGATCTTGAGCAAAATCGGGACTCGTGAATGCACACCAATTTCATCAAATAATCTCTTTATTCCAAGGGCTTGTCTTCCTCCAACTGCAGCGGCCACAAATTCCGCTTCGGCAGTAGATAGTGCAACAGCTCCTAGTTTCTTGCAGTTCCACCCTGCAATGATCCCATTTACCAAAATCACGTTTGCCCTTATACTTTTGCGGTCTTCTTTGTCAGTAGCGAAAACCGCATCGCTGTGACTGACTATGCGTATCGGCGATGGTTCCCCGCTGTCATGCTTCAAAACCAGTTTCAGAGACTTTGACCCCTTGAGATAATGGGCGATACGCTTCGCCATTTGATAGTCCAGAAGGCTTGGAGCATGTGAGTGTCGCGTCGCCCGGTGAGCCGCGAAAGTGATGTCAGGGTGCGTACATCGTGACACCCACAAGAGACTGCCGACGAGAGACTGAAAGTCCTTTATCGTGGGTATTTTCCCGTCAAACTTTGTGGGCAATTTTACTTTCAGGTGTTCCGAAAGATCATCTTCCAAACCGGTGTTTTCACTGCGTTTGCATCCTGCAGTCCGTGTTTCTTTAACATTTCCTCTATCGTAGTTTGTTGGTTAATGAGGTAACCCGTTTCGGGACCTCCTTTAATCCGCATGCCCAAAACCTTTTCGACGTTCCCAAGATCCTTAAGTTCCATCTCTGAGAAAAACATGTCCACCAAGCTTGGGTTCGTTGTGGTTACCAACAAATCATCAACGTATACGCCCACTAAAACAATGCCTTGGTCGGTCGATTGCACAAAAATACAGGTATTCGTCAAACTTGTCTAAAATTCATATCGACCAGTGTTTTGCGTAACAACTCGTACCATAACCGGCCAGCCTGTTTTGTGGTGTAGTCGCTCTCAGAAAATCCTCCTGAGACGCGAACACCCACGGGGGTCCCAGACGACTGACTATCGGAGGGGGTACTCCGTCCATCCGAGTCATGATCCGATCCGGCATCCGGCCGGCTGGATCGGTCACTTCCATCCGCTTGATCGTGACTACTCGGATGTTGCATGTTGAAAGCTCACCTTGTGTACCCGTCAGTACTGGGTGGTTTGCTCTCCTGGTGGACCCTAGGGCGAAAAAGTGTAAATCCGTCGAATAGGGAGATGAGGGTTAGGACTAGGGGTAGCTCCTGGGCGGAAATCGTCACCGGGGAGCTCGTCGGGCAATACACTTGAACTTTGTATAGTGCCGGCTGGACCGAGAATAATCAATCGGCCAGCTAAACCAATAACAATGAAGGGCGAATCCAAATGTGTGTGCAAAGGGGAATCCAGATATGACTCCACAATATTCCACAGAAGGCCAAAATGTCACCACTTCCCAATACTTAATACCGTGTTCAAAACACGGGCGACTTGAGGTGAGTATACGAAGACGCCGCGACTCCCGGTCAGGGAACTTCCGGTGGGTTAACTTAACCTTCCCCGGGTAAACCAATAGCAGCAAGAGGGGACCTTGTTAGCCCTCTGCTGTGAACCAATGAAAGCGACTTGTGTCTAGGAAAGCGAAACGTATACTGATTTATCCTATATCCAATACTCCCTTTTGTGTGACCTACCCCAAATAGCCCGGCTGACCAGTCGTGTGCCTTACCCGAAGTAGCCCGGTTAACTCCGATTTTTGTGTACCCGCCTGGCCGGTACACCAACCCCAGATGGTACCAACCCGGCCGGTACACCGAACCCAGCTGGTACCAGTCCGGATGGTACATTGTACCCGGCCGGCTCGGCCGGATGGCCATCCATCCGAGCCCCTTGGCCGCTGGCGCTAGCACTTCCTTGGCAGCTTCTCATCCGATCCGGGTGCCTTCTTCATCCACTGGAACACTCATCCTCCTTCAGGCCCCTTTTTGCTCATACCTTCCAAACAATCCGCCACCAATCCGCCCCTCGGCCGTCTGCCATCCGCCCCACGGCCGTCCTCCATCCGCGGTTGTCCCGTCCGCTTAGTCTGCTAGCCCAACTATCCACGCCTTCTGTCACGTTCGTCCGGCCTGATTCCAGGCCCGGCGCCATCCGGCCGCTCGTAGGTATGCTCGGCGGCGGCTATCCGGCGCCCACGCCCTTGGTCCATATTTCTGCCAATCAGAATGCGCCCTCTGGAAAGTACTTCACATTAATTCATAAGTCACTTTACCACAGCCGCCCCTGAGTCGCGTCACAGCCGCGCAACGGTTGAGGCACGATCTCACCCGAACCCAGTTGATCTGATCCTGCTTATCCATGCCTCGCTTTGGTACGTCGTCCCACTAATTTATAACGATTTTCGTGAACCCGGTCGGTCTCCTCACCGGCTAGCAAGCACGTCCACAGATGTTGACTTTATCTTGATATATTTCCAGTTTTGCAAATCGACAAGGACAACGTTTGTCGTCTCGTTCTCGTGGACGACGACTCGCCCGCCAGCGGGGTGGAAGTCGCAAAACCGCCGAAATCGTCCCGTACTCCTGATCTGGTGCTATCGACCGCCGACGCTGAGACTGCGCTCCGCGTTCACGGCCAGGCTTGCGGCGACCGGGACGGATTGAAGGCCGCCGTCTCTTCCCTTCTGGCGGAGCTTCAATCCTGTCGGGCCGACTATGAAGTTCTGTCTCAAAGTTTCAAGACTTCTTGTGCGATGCTGGACCGCATGAACCCCCGGATCGCTGAGCTGAAACTCAGTCGTCAAAAAGCGGAGGGTGAAGTAACCCGCCTCAGGGCAATTGTGGGTCAGCTTACGGACGCCCTACAACGAGCCGCCGCGCCATCCGCCTCCATCTCCGAAGCGGCGGGGATGGAGAAAAGGCTGGAGACGTTGACCGCCCAAGTGGATAGCTTGGAGCACATCCAGGCTGACTTGGTCCGACAACTCGCCGCTGCCAACCGCCGGGCCGATGAAGCTGCCGTTCGGAGTCCTTCTCCGGGAACAATTGACCTTCAGAAACAGGTGACCGATCTCGAGAGTCAAGTCGCCATCCTGACGAAAGAGCGAAACCGTCTCCGCATGCTGGAAGACGTCGTTGAGCCCCTCCGGACCGCCAATCAGAAATTGGTTCACAGATCAAAGCTTCAGTGTAAGTGCCTCTTCTCCTCTTGTGTTGTAACACAGTTGCTTACAGTCTCCCTGTCCTTGTCACTCCACAGTCCAACAGCTGAAGCAGCAGTCCGCTAAGATCCCTGACATGTCCCGAGAACTTTCGCACCTTCGTGCCCGACTCCGCCAGGTGTCCCACGAGTTAGATAAAGTGCGGGACAACCGAGACCACCTGTGCGACTCCCACGTTCAATCCCTCCGCCAAATCTCTGATCTGGAGCAACAGCTGCAGGAAACTACCTCCCGACAACGGGAGTTGCGGTCTGAGCTCTACCGGGCCCGTCGAGAAAATTTCGACGCCCATGCTATACTGGCTCGGGCCGACCGTGTTTGCACTACCATGCTGGATAAGGAGGATCGTTTTAGGTCCTTGTTGTGTGAACTACAAGACCAGCTCGAAACGACTCGAAGCCAGGCCGCTCCTCTCTTGCAAGCTCCTTTGAATGTACGAGAGTCCGTCTTGTCTGTCTTGGGGGTGGTGAATCAGTGGAAATCCTCTCCACCGAAATCATCCCAGTTGCCCGCTACGGCGGAATCAGGACCTGCGGAACTTCCTGCCGGCCCTAATTCGCCCCTTGCCGGTTCAGACCCCTCGTCCGCCTCGGTGGGATCGAGGAGCGGAAAACGTCTGGCCAGTTCTAGCCTTTCCTTGGCCGCCGCTGACCCGCCCAAACGGAGAAAGAAGAGCGAATCTTCTCCCCCGCGCCAATGTCATCCGGGCAAATCAGACAGCGAAGGAGAACTTGGGTCGGACAGCGATGACAGTTTGTAGCGAGGCGGTCCGCTGCCGCATCTCCTCCTCTTTCACCAGGTAGAACTGGTCTCACTTCTAGTTCATCCTCTAGCTCCGAAGAGGACTCGGAATCCAGTCCGGCCGTTGCTTCGCCATCCGGCTCGGCAGCTGCTTCACCATCCGGCACCCGGATCAGCCCTCCGTCTGATTCTTCCTCGGACTCGGGGCCGTCCTCCCCTTCGTGCATCTATGATGATGACGAAGAAGACGAGGATTACGATGACCAGCAAGTATGTGTCGCGTTATCCCACTCTCGCGCGGATACCCGTCGCCGCCTCTCCAGTTCCGGTGGGCGAACGACGGATCAAATGGAACCCGATCAGATTATCGATCTGCAAACTCCGCCGCCGGCCGGTTTTGGCTCCGGGGGGGGCATGAGCCGTCTGACACTGTCGACACCCCGGCCGCTCAGGTCGCTCGTACCTCGAGTTCCAACGGAATAGCTGAGGAGAAAATGGAAGACAACGAAGAGGACATCCCTGATCAGTGGTTATCTCCTCCCGACCTGAGCGATCCAGAAGCACCTCTCTCCCAAACTCCGGCCAAAACCCGGCGATCAGCTCCGGCCGGGCCACGTCCCAAACGTCGACCCAACCGGCCGGCGGCCAAACCCAAGATCCGGAGGAGCACTCTACCCCCTGCGCCCTCTCTTCCTAAACTTCCGCTTCTGTGGTTACCGGGCGGGCGCTTCCCCAGTGGGGCGGATCGGTCCGCCATCCTACCTTGGCAAGTCGAGCAGCTGAGAAATGTAAGTCTCGCTGATATCTCCAGTTCTCAGCTCGCTCACTCCCTATCCCGTCCGCCTCTCTGGATGTTCCCTCGATCCCGCAAGACGCCTTCATTAGCGACCTGGCGCCCCGACCTGATGGGGTCGGGCGCCATCGACGCACTCATGAAGACCAAACCTTGGAAAATCCTGAACACTAAGATGCCAGATATGGGACTTCCGTCCAGCCCATGGTTTACGGAATTCAAGGCGAGATTTCAGGATTTCGCTGTGGCTCATGCTTGGGCCATCTGGGAGTCTACCCACTTTCTGTACATTTCTGCAGAGGACAAGCGAGTGGACGAATCTCTCCGCACGTATTCCTCTGCCCGGAAGAATCGTCGGGGGCGAGCTTCCGAGGCGTGGGTCCGTTTATGTACGTTTATCATGGAGGGTATCCGGGATGGTAACTGCGACTTGGACCTGTTTCTCTTCCCGTTCATGCTCCATCTACCGAACCGTAGGTGCGGAAATGCAGCGGAGGGAGGGACGTGGTACCCAGGCCTGGGTGCGCGGGATCAGACTACCTCCCTTTCCGAATCTCTGGAGGCCATTGACCAGCAAGATCCTTGGCGCAATCAGTACCGCAAACGGCCCTCCGACCACCCTGGACTTCGAGTGACTCGGCTCCACGGCAAGTACAGTCATCCACAGGGATGAGCAATCGGGCTTACTTTAATTATTTTATTTCCTTCGTTTCTCTTTCAATATATCCATCCGTGCTTCTTTCGTTCCCACTCCAAGCATTTACTTTTGACTACTAACCGTGGTTAGTCTCGTCCAGCCGGCTTGGGGGTCCGCCTAGAGGGACCTTTTATTGCCGCAGGGCATCTCTTGGTCCGGTCGGGTGTGAACGCCCTGTTCCCAGTCACGGTCGCCATATTCCTCTTCTACGGGACGGCTGGATCCGGACGAATGGTTCTCGTATCTAGCGGCCGGTTTGATTATCTCCGATAGCTTGTTCATCTCCGCCAATCCGTCCAACAATCCTGGATCTGAAACGGTGAGACCGATCTGATCTCGCATGGCCAAGGTGGCCAGATGGTCTGCGCTGTTGTTCCACTCTCGTTTGACGTGTAACAATTCGTGCTCCGGCCATCTCCGCAAGGCGGACATAACCCGATCATTCAACAATCTCAGCCGGGGCGCCTTGCAATCTATCTCTCCTGTGATTTGCCGGATCACCAGATTGGAATCACCACATATGATGATCCGCCCCTGTGTCCGGCCAGCCAGCAGATCTAGGCAAAGTAAAAGCCCTCTGTACTCTGCTTCGTTCACAGTTATGCCAGGCGTGAAATCCGAGGCGGCCGTGACCACTTTCCATTCGGGCAACTTCCACACAATAGCACTATAGGCCCCGACTCCCTTCTTTACACTCGCCGACCCGTCAAAACTCAAAACCATTAGTTCCTCCGTGGGTCCCACTGTTGGCGGCGGTAGTACGATGGATTGTCGAGGCTGCTTCCGAGGCGCTATCGCTATCAGTGCTTCCTCCACTTCTGCCCTTGGGGTAATGCTGGCAGCCAGCGTGCCCAGTATCTCCTCTTCTCCCTTAGTACACTTAATTACTTCAAGGGACCACTGAGACAGCAGAGCCGCCCATCTACCCAGCCGGCCGTCAATTCCATTCGCCGTCAGGAGCCATGATAGGGTCGACCGTCTAGATAGTACCTTGATAGACCGAGACACCAACATAGTATAACACACATCCAAGATCCGCAATAAAGCCAAAACTTCTTTATCCACCAATCCGTAATTGACTTCATTAGCCTTCAGGGTCCGGCTGGTGAATGTCACGGGACAGTACACTCCGTCATGGTCTTGTACGAGAGCGGCCGAGATGGCCCATTTGTTAGCGTAGATGATGACCACCGGGGTCTTATTAACATCGAAATGTTTCAGGACCGGTGTAGTCGCCATCTTCGCCTTTAACATGCCAAATGCCACCATCGCTCGAGTCATGTGGTCGTCCGAGCCGGCCGCCTGTCGGGGCAAAAAAGGGCGCCTTCTCATTGGCCGAAATAGCTGACAAGGGCGGGATCCCATTGGCTGATATTGCCGGCCCGGCTCGCGTCTCCGCTTGCCTATCCTGCTCTCTCAGCTTATGGTAATCCACCTCCCGTAATTCATACAAAACCGCTGCATAGACTGCGAAATCCTCGATGAACCGACTGTAATAATTCAGGCTGCCCAAAAAGGATTGCATAGCCTTTAGGGATCGCGGGAAAGGCAGATTACTCAAGGACTCCAAATCCTTCGGATTAGCTTCCAATCCGGCGATCGAAACTTGATGGCCCAAATAGGTCACCTTAGTCTTTCCCCAGAAACTCTTAACCACACTAATCGAAAGATTCCAATTTTTACACGTAATCATCAACTTCTCCACTTTGTCACACAGTAAATCCCAGGTAGTTGCCGTAACGAGAATGTTATCAATGTAAGACCGCCGCCCCAAAACTGAAGGTTTGGGTCGGGGTCCGGGTCACCTTCGGTGAACACATCTCCGACCAGAGCCGGATCTTGATCCGCCTTGATCTTGAAGTGTCCATACAGCGCGTTATCTATCAGCCGTTGATAAATCTGCGGGGCATTCTTCAGACCGAACGGCATCCGGTTCCACTCGAACAACCCGAAGGGCGTCACGAACGCAGAAATCTCCCGTGCACGATCGGTCATAGAGACCACCCAGAATCCACTGGCCATGTCCAATGAGCAATACCACAAAACTTTATCCAAGTCCTCCAGCAAATCATTTATCAACGGCATCGGGTAAACCATCAGCTTAGTCAGCCGGTTCACCAGCCGGTAGTCAATACACAACCTTATATCCACCCCATTCTTCTTAATAATAATTACAATGGGCGAGGCCCATGGCGAGGTGGACGGCTGAATTATCTTGGTGGCCAGCAAACCCTTGATAAGCTCTGACAGCTTTTCCCGATACTGGGGGGCGACTCTTCGGCATCTTTGTGCAACCGGCTTGGCGCCTCCCACATCAATGTCACATACCGCCCCATGGGCGGCCGGAGGAAGTGCGTTTCCTGGTCCGATCAGCAGATGTCGTCTTTTCCATATAATATCCTTCAATCTGCCGATCTCTTCCGGGGTGTTCACATCCGGGTCTCCCACTTGTAGATCGTCAATAGTGACCGCTGGGGAACAGGGGGTTACCTCAGGTAGCACCGCCATCTGATCCTCCATACCTTCAACATATAGCTCGCCCCCTTCATGAATGCAGACTTGGTCGGCCTCGACTACCTCGGGATCCTGATCGGCTGGGGTCGATCCGCCTTCGGCTATTTCCGAATTTCGTTCGGCCGGCTGGGTCGATCCGCAGACGGCTATTTCCGAATTTCGATCGGCCGGCTGGGTCGATCCGCCTTCGGCTATTTCCGAATTTCGATCGGGCGGCTAGGTCGATCCGCCTACGGCTATTTCCGAATTTCGATCGGCCGGCTGGGTCGATCCGTCTTCACCTCGGTCGTCAAACCATCTGTCATCGGGGTTGACCGCATATGTAACTCTGCTTTGTCCTTTCTACTGATTCCGTCGTTCGTCCGTCTTTCTCTGGGTGGGCAAAACCAGTTCCGCAATCGGGGCATAGCCTCGGCTAATACGTTCAACCGGATCCGGCGACGGCCGGCTCCGCGTCAATATTTTAGAAGGGGTCCGGTACTCGGGTTTAGCCACCATCGTCGTCTGGTCCTCTTCTAATTCTTTCTCTTCTCTGACCAGATCGGTGGTAGCCTGAAAAGCCAGGTTTTGCCACTCGATATAGCGTCTTGAGCCAATAGTGGCATAGCCCGGCCGGCGGGGCACCTTGTCCTCGGCTAGCCATATTCCAATAATCACGTCTTCATGCAAGGTGAGGGGCCTTTCAGAGATGTTGATCACGCTTATAGAGTTGAGATGACCACCCCCTTTAACAAACGATGGTACCCAGCACTCGCCCCTTGTCAGCCATAACTTACTCCGCCGGTCGTGTGGTCGTAACATTACTTCCACCGCTTTTCCAACTGGCACCGTTACAAACCGACCTAACTTGAGGAACTCGACGTGGGCACCATAAAAAGGCCGCCGGCCGGCAAGCTGGATCTGTACCTCATCCGGCAACGTCAATGTTCCATGCGATAAATCCAGCCGTATGCCGGCCGGGACCATAAAATCCATACCCAGAATTGCATCCTGCCCGGCCAGCTTGCCTACCCAGGCGGTAAAGTAATACACCAAAGACCCAGCCAACGTAATCTTAACTCTTGTCCTTCCTTGGGTCATGTATGAACTTTCTCCAATGCCGATACATTCCTGCCGCTTTGTCTCGTCTATCTCACACCCCACCTTACGAGCAAAGGTGGTGTCCACGATAGACACTTCCGCGCCAGAGTCGAACAGCATGGTAGCCTTCTGGTTATTGATTTTTCCATCCGCCTTGGCCTGCTTGAACCATTTATCCGGCGAATGATATTTCCAATAACCTCGCGACTCGCCGGGTAACAGATTCAATTCCATACGCACTTCGGACCGAGAATATTCGTCCGTCCGTATACTGCTCACCAGGAAGGGGTCAGCCGTGCTGCCCGGGGACCGGATGACGTAATCGTCAAACTTACATGTATTGTCGGTTACGCTTTGCTTTGCTTCTTGATTATCCTCCTTACCGACATATGCATAGATACTAACACTAGACCGCTCGGCTCGAACCAGATTCCAACCTGGCGAGCGATCTAGTTTAACATCTTTTCCACTCCGGGCGGCAGCATTCCAGCATGCTTGGTCGGGACGTACCACTTCTTCATCTGGTTGTAGAATTCTTCAATTGGGCACAGTCCCGACTCATGCACCTCCCCGCAAGTCTTACAAGTAAACAAGCAGTGTTCCGCCGGGTGTCCCTTCCTCTCGCACTTCTTGCACGTCAGCCGCTTCCAACAGCTCCGGTCCTCATGCTTGATGGACCCACAGTGGGTGCACTTGCGCCTAAGGTAATCTTGGTCAGTTCGAGCCGGAGAACCCTTCGGCTGACCGGGCCCGGGTGGCAACCTGGACGGCTGACTGGCTTCTGCCGAGAAAAGGTACCGATACTGTTCCCCTTCAGACTCGCCCCTGGATCGCTGATACTCCTCTTCCGAGCTGGTCGCGTCTGACTCTCGGGCGACCATGCGGACGGCTCGGGCCGTCCTGGTAGGTGGCGGCCGGCCTCCTTGATCCGCGTTAAATCGGGACTTGAAACGGCCGGTTCCAACTGCCGCCGTGGGGCCTCAGCTCCGTGGTGTTCTTCAATCGCAGTAACGCCAGCTGGTCTGCCAGCTCCCGATCGTCCAACGTGCTGATGAAATGTTCCACATGTTCACGGGCGGCTTCCGACCGGCTGGCATCTTCTTTAACGGGAATATCCGCTCTCATGCCAGCGACATTTAAACGATGGAGATACTCCAGGGGGGTCTCATCCGGTCGCTTCTTGGAGTGGAAATATTGTCGCGCCGCTGACATTCCAGCTCCGCAGTATTGTTCCTCGAACGCACCGGCTAGTCCCCTCCAATTTCCTCGGGTTTCCCGGCTGAGCTGTTGGATCCAGTGTTTCGCTGGTCCCTTCATCAAATCCCCGAAGATCAGGCATTTCTCATAGTCCGTCGTCCGGTCTCTGAGAAATGCCGACTTCGTCTTGCTCAACCATCCTCGGGCCTGGTCCTCGTCCGCGTCGCGTCCGGTGAAGTCTTTCAGCTCGGACGTGACCGACATTCGCACCCTCGTGATCGCTCCCGAATCCGCGTCAAACGCTTGGGCCGAGGCCATATGGGCTCGGCGGGTCATCCCCAGATCCAAGTCATCCGGATCGTAATGGTACTTGGCCGACTTGACGGATTCCATATCCACGTCGCTGAGAGACAGCTTCCTGTTCGTTGGCCGACGTCCGGTCCGGCGACCTGTCTGGCGGCTCGGCGGGGCGGCCTGGGGTTCACTCCGCTTGGACTGCACCGACTCCATGTCTTCGTCACTCGGCTCCCTCGCATAGTACTGGACTAGCTCGGGCGCCTGAGTTCCCCGACGAGCCGGCTGGTCCGGTGACTTCGGGCTGCCGCGGCTGGCGCTCAGCCGACGTTGCTCTTCCAAGTATCGCTCCATCATCGCCGAAAACATGTTTTGCAGGTGATCCGGCACCTGAAGGCCCTCCTGGGGGGCGGATTGAGGGGCGACTTGAGGGGCGGCCGGGCTGCCAGATCGACATTCCTTTTTGATCCGCCCATCCGCGTCTTCGTCTTCCTCCTTCGGTTCTGGATCCGCCGTCGCCGTCCGCCAGGCCTGTACGCTGTACTGGCTGGCGTTCTTCCGCTCGGGCGTACCTGGATCCTCACATCCTCCAAGCCTCATGGCCGTCGCCACACGCGCTGCTCCCCTTGGGCCAAGCGTCATGCGGGTGATACCCACCGATGAATCGGAAGAGTCCGCTTCCGAAGGGACAGACTCGTACTGCGAAGAACCTGAGTGTATCCCGGCCGGTCTGCTTGTTGCCGGCGGCGTGGACGGCGCCACTCCAGTCGTAGCTGTCATCTTCTTCGACGGCGGCGAGCAACCCACTAGCGGTACCAAACGGTCGTGCAGGGCGCTGGACGCCTCCTTCAACTTGTCCATCTTCAGATCAAACAGCTCGTTCGGATCAAACACGCCGGTGTTAATGCCGGCTTGTTTGAGTTGATCGAATAGTCCTCTAATAAGGGACACGTGGCCGTCTGAGAGAGTTGGGGGAGAGACGGGACCTTTCAATCCGCCTATGATCTTCGGCCGTGTTATTTTCAGCACCTTTTCCGTCCGCAAGAACTGCCCCAACTCGTGAAGATGGAAAGCACGCTCCAAATCTATATCCGTCGATAGGCCGTCCTGCTTCTCTTCTTCCTCTTCGAAACGCGGTTTATCTTTGTGGGTCGGATAATCCGATTCCTGCCAATCCGGTCTCTTTAGGGGTAGGGGGGCCAGATCGCGACTTGGTCCCGATCCGGCCGGCTTCCCACTCCGGTCGTATCCGACTTCCGCTTTTTCTTCCTTAATTTTTTCTTTTATATCCATAATATGCATTTGTTCGTTAGGATCATGGTCGGAACCATGATCCTTCCTCGGACTATGGCGACTTGCACCATAGTCCAATCCGGCTCCATCCGTGTAGCGGCCGGCACTACAGTAAGTAGTACCGTAATCCGCTCCCGGCGGAGCCTCTAGGGGAGTAACTTCTTCTTTAATGTCAACCTCTAACTCCCCCAATCCGAGGCGACCATCGCATCCTTCCATCTTCAGCAGCATTTGGGGCGATATGCCTTCCCCCAATGCACCTGACACACCATCATCAACAAATTTGACAGGTTCGGGTCTTTCGCCCGCTAGGGACTCGCGGTGATATCCAGGGTCACCAAGATATCCGGGCACGCGCACCATTGTGGTGTAGACGCTCTCAGAAAATCTTTTTTTTTCCTGAGATGCGAACACCCACTGGGGGACCAGACGACTGACTGTCGGAGGGGGGTACTCCGTCCATCCGAGTCATGATCTGATCCGGCATCCGGCCGGCTGGATCGGTCACTTCCATCCGCTTGATCGTGACTGCTCGGATGTTGCATGTTGAAAGCTCACCTTGTGTACCCGTCAGTACTGGGTGGTTAGCTCTCCTGGTGGACCCTAGGGCGAAAAGTGTAAATCCGTCCAATAGGGAGATGAGGGTTAGGACTAGGGGTAGCTCCTGGGCGGAAATCGTCACCGGGGAGCTCGTCTGGCAATACACTTGAACTTTGTATAGTGCCGGCTGGGCCGAGAATAGTCGATCGGCCAGCTAAACCAATAAGACACTTGAAATTTGTATAGTGCCGGCTGGACCGAGAATAATCAATCGGCCAGCTAAACCAATAACAATGAAGGGCGAATCCAAATGTGTATGTAAGGTAGATATAACTCCACACTCTTCCACAGAAGGCCAAAATGTCACCACTTCCCAATACTTAATACCGTGTTCAAAACACGGGCGACTTGAGGTGAGTATACGAAGTCGCCGCGACTCCCGGTCAGGGGACTTCCGGTGGGTTAACTTAACTTTCCCCGGGGAAACCAATAACAGCAAGAGGGGACCCTGTTAGCCCTCTGCCGTGAACCAATGAAAGCGACTTGCGTCTAAGAAAGCGAAACGTATACTGATTTATCCTATATCCAATACTCCCTTTGTGTAACCTACCCCAAATAACACGGCTGACCAGTCATGTACCTTACCCAACGTAACCCGGCTAACTCCAACTTTGTGTACCCGCCTGGCCGGTACAGCAACCCCAGATGGTACCAACCCGGCCGGTACACCGAACCCATCTGGTACCAGTCCGAATGGTACATTGTACCCGGCCGGCTCGGCCGGATAGCCACCCATCCGCGCCCCTCGGCCGCTGACGCTAGCAATTCCTTGGCGGCTTCTCATCCGATCCGGGTGCCTCCTTCATCCACTGGAACAATCATCTTCCTTCAGGCTCCTTCCACTCATACCTTCCAAACAACCTGTGCCTCGGCCGTCCGCCATTCGTGGTCCTCCCGTCTGCTCGGCCCGCCTGTTCGACTATCCACGCCCCTTGTCATATCCGCCGGCCTGATTTCCAGCCGGGCGTCACCCGGCCGCTTGCAAGTGCGCCTGGCAACTCCCAGATCGCGTCTTCTTATTGACCGGCCTGGGCATCCGGCTAAGGGTGACATTTCAGCCAATCCGGTGCGGGCATCCATCATCATTAGTCCGTTAACTTCTGGAGCACTTCACCACAGCCGCCCCTGAGCCTTGTCGCAGCCGCACAACGGTTGAGGCACGCGCTCATCACATCTCCCACACTTTGACTTTTACCGCCTCTATGTCTGAACGTGACAACGCCCCCATTGGTCCAATGCCGGGCCACTCCCCGGCCAATACCCAGCTATCGGCCGTAGGCCCGGATGCCCATCCGGCCGGTCCAGAGCATCGCCTAGGGCAGCCCGACGTGGCTGCCTTTCAAGCTCAAGTCGCTGCGCTAACCACTCACGTAGCCAGCCTAGAGCAAGCCAACACCGAGTTGGCTGCAACCGCCCGGCTGGCTAGTCAGCAAGCGGATGAATCCCGGGTCCGGGAGGTTCTGGCTACCTTTCAATCCCGCGACCGCATTAGCCGACTGGAAAGTTAGAGGGCCGACCTTCTCCAAGCGAGAGATCGCCTCCAAAAGCAATCGGACTCAGAGCGTGTCCTGAACCAGAAGGCTTTAGCTGCCTTGAAGATCCAGAGTAAGTACCTATCGCCTATTCAGGTTTGTCTCTCCACTCACTCACTCCGTGTATGTCCTCAGACCAAAACGTCATGAACCTCCGCGTCTTGATGGTCGAGTCTTTTCAGACCGCGCGCGAGTTGACGGAACGCTACGACAGCTATATCAAACTCTCTAAACGATTGGAGAGTTTGCAGCTAAAGCTGGGCAATTTGGAGTTTCGCCGGATCCGGCTTGCCAAAAAGTTGACGAAGTATCAGAAGGCGCTATACCAGTCGGCCGATGCATCGCCCGACCTCCAACGCCGAATCCGGGAGCTTGAGGCCGCGTACGCTGAAACCCAATCGGGTGTGAGTGAAGCCCGGGAGGCGTTTACCCAGCTTGCGGAGGAGCGCGCGGACTGCCTGTCCTCTCTCAAGGAAGATCGGGCTCGGCTAGCCGCTTCGGCGTCCCGGGTGAGGGGTCTAATGAAGGGCCCTGCCCCCATCCGGGAGGCTATTAGGCATCTCCTTGACTTAGCTTGTCCGCGAGACCCTGGTCCAGCCGCTTCCGCCACGCCCCTTCTCCCGTCAGCCGCTGGTTCCGCCACGGCCGTCCGGACATCCAGTGCGGGAGCGTCCGCCCCCGGATCGGCGACCGGTGGTACGGGAAAGGCTTCTCGTCTACGGATTTGGAATACTTCTCAAGACCCTAACCCACCGCCAGCGCCAGCCGGCGAGCAGGCGGCTTCTCTCTTGTCCACTGAAGGTCCGTCTGCGCACAAAGGCAAACGTCGGTCCAGTCGGGTTGCGTCGCTCCACGGCCCCGTGGCAGCCAAACGGCCTAAACGGTCCGCCGCGCCGGTGAGCGCGGCCCTAGGTCATGGAGACAGCGGGCCGGGTCCTAGCCCCACTTCGATCTCGGCCCCGCCGGCTTCGGGGAAGTCCTCCCATCGTCCTCGCACTGCCAGATTTTCGTTGAAAGCTTCGGCTGCCCCGGCTCTCCTTAGTGTCTCCCCTCATGATCCCCAAGGCCCGTCCACCGCCTCTCCTGATGGAGAAGAAGCGCCCGACCTACCGGAGATGGACTATGATGAGGACACCACTGAGGACCTCGAGGAGTTACCCTCCCCGGGCCCCTTCGCATTCGACGAGAACGAGTCCAAAGAATCCTCAGAGGAGTCCCCTCCGTTGTGGATTCCCCGCCGGAAGGTTATGACGGCCCTCGAACTGGCTGCGGCTATTCCCTGGTCAAAGGCGCAGTTGGAAGGCTTGCGTATCCAAGACCTCACTGGTGCCCTTGTCACCCGGGCGTTGACTCGCCCGCCGTTGTGGATATTCCCGCCGGCCCCCGCTATGCCCAAGGCCGAGGACTGGGATGCCAAGCTAGTGGCGATTGAGCCGCTGAACGCAATCTTGTCCCGGAAACCCTGGGCCATACTGGCGACAAAGATGCCAGACATCGGTCTGCCCCATGTCGGCTGGTTCGCGGACTTTCGGGAAGTCTGCAAGGGGTACCTCTCTCGGCATGGACAATCCATCTTGGAGTCAACCCATCACCTTTCCATTTCCATTGCCGCCGGGCGCGAGTCCCCCGGGCTAGCTAAATACCGGGCCGACCGCAAGAACCGTCGAAACCGCGCGACTGAGGGCTGGACTAAGCTCTGCAACTTCGTGGTTGACGGAATCCAGCACGGCAACTGCGACTTGGATATTTTTCTCCACCCTATCATGCTACATCTGGCCAACCGCCGGGTGGAGAAAAGCGGGAACTCGGCCGAAGGCGGGACTTGGTATCCAGGATTGGGCCAGTGTCAGGTTACCACCCTCCAAGCTTCGCTCGATGCGCTCAATCAACAAGATCTGTGGCGCAACCAGTTTCGGCAGGACCCCGATCGTCACCCTGGCCTCTGCGTGCCCCGACTCCGGAACAAGTTCTGCTGAGCTTCGCCAAGGATGACCCACGAGGCTAGCCTTGCATACCCTTATCTTCTTCATTCATTACTGGCTATTAACCTCGATAATACACTTTTCTTTCCATTTTTTACGTAAGTAACCACTTGCTCATCTTCCTCGTCCGACTTCTCCCATCCGGAACCATACTGATTCGAAGACAACTCAGGAAAACCGATCCATCCGGCACCATACTGATTCGAAGATAACTTCGAAAAAGCCGGTCGGACCCGACTAGCTCCCATTCACCGATTGCTTGGCTGAATGGTGTCAGCTGGTCCGGACGTGCCTGTTGCCCTGGAGCCGGGCGGACTAATTCTCTGCCCCACCTTCTTCGTGGGTTTGCATGACCCCGAAGCGGTTTCGACTCGCCCGCCGGCGATCGAACTCTCTCATTAAAGCTCCACAATTTAAATCCAGTTCGTCCACCCACGACCGCTCCTCGCAATTTTTCCACTGCACGAGAAACTCTCTGTGGATCCGCCCAAACCGGGTTTTCCGTCCGTTCCGAACGTCCAAAATTCTTTCTACTTCGTACTCATCCGGGTCTAGCGGCTTGTCCCAACTGTCCTCCGGTAGTAAAGCTTCATCGAAATCCAGCCGGTCGCTTTCCCCCGTAAGGCGTGTATTCGGGCGGTCCGGGAAATGCTTAACCAACTTCAACTTGGAAACATGTACTATTGGGAAAACGCTATATTCCGTGCCGGCCGTGACAAGCTTAACTGCATGATCCCCGACCAGTTCTGCAACTCGGAAGGGGCCATGCCACATATGCGCCAACTTCCGTGCATAGCCCTCCTTGACCCGATCGAGATACAGCCACACCCGGGAGCCGGGCTCGATGCCGTGTTCCTTGGCGCGGTCGTTGTTTTGATCGGCGCGGTCCTTGATTGCTTGTCGGAGGCGTTCGTTCACTTGTTCCCTCGCCAGTGAATAGTGGCGTTGCACTCCCATCCTCCAGCGACGGGCGTCTCTGTCCCGGCTTCTGGTGCACCCTATTGGTATGGCGGCTTCCAAAGTGGATCGGGGATCCCATCCGTAAGCCAAATAAAAAGGGGTGTCGCCCCTTACCCGATCGTACGACGAATTGAGAGCGAAAACCAGTCTCTCGGCATATTCATCCCAGTCGCATTGATCCGCCTCCACCACATACATCTTGAGGGCTCTGGTTAGAATCTGAACCATCCTTTCGGCCTTTCCATTCGCCTGCGGGCGGTAAGCCATAGTGGCGCTCTGCTTCTGTCCTAAGATCTTGTTGAAAGCTCGGAATACGTCTGCCATAAATCCGGGCTCCCTATCGTGCCGGATGACCTCGCTCGCCCCGAAACGCCTGAACACACATTCTTCGCAACTTTGCGCAACCTGTTGGGCGGTACGGGTGGAGCTGGCCTTTGCTATAACCAGCCCGGTAAACAAATCCGTCCAGATCAGCAGCTTTGTATACCCATTTCGAGATTTGGGTAAGGACGGGATATGGTCCATCGCAATGACTTGAAAAGGATAGGTGGCCTGTATATTCCCAGGCGACCGCCCTCTAATGGTCGGTCGGCCTTTCCTGGTTTCACAATCCGGACAACTCCCCACGTAGGCCTGAACGCTACGGTAAAGCCCCCGCCAGTGGAAATGTGTCTTGATCTTGTGATATGTCCGGCCGATGCCCTGATGTCCCCCCTCCAAGCTCACATGGTAGTGATGGAGGATATCCGGCTGCAGAGTAGTGGGTACGACTAGCCGAGCAGATCTATCTCTCTCGATCTCCGGCTGGTCTGCGTCTCGGTAGAAGAACAGTAGCCCGTTTTCGTCCACTTCATAATCCGGGGCCAACTTGAAGCATTCTTTAGCTTGTTCGGCTGTCAGTTTATTTACGTCTCCGTTAAGGTATGCCTTGAGATCTACTATCCACTCTTCCTCGTTCTGCGCTTGGAGAATCCGCTCTGCTCGCAACTGTTGAACTATCCCTTCGGTCATTGTTTCTGGGGATAGTGAGCCATCGGCTGAAGAACGGCGCTTCTGCGATCGGGTGACAGCGTTCACCCGGATTATCTCCTCCGTGTTGGCCGGATGGATAATCTCGGGCAGCCGGTTGATCTCCGTCAGATCTGATAACAGAGCTGGATCGGAAACCGTTACCCCCACGTTGTCGCGCATGGCCAGCGTAGCCATGTGATCTGCGCTCTTATTCCAGTCTCGTTTGACGTGCAGCAATTCGTGCTCCGGCCATCTCCGCAAGGCGGACATAACCCGATCATTTAACAATCTCAGCCGGGGCGCCTTGCAATCTATCTCTCCTGTGATTTGTCGGATCACTAGGTTGGAATCACCACATATGATGATCCGCCCCTGTGTCTGGCCAGCCAACAGATCTAGGCAAAGCAACAGCCCTCTATACTCCGCTTCGTTCACCGTAATGCCAGGCGTGAAATCCGAGGCGGCCGCGACCACTTTCCATTCGGGCAGCTTCCACACAATGGCGCTATAGGCCCCGACCCCTTTCTTTACACTCGCCGACCCATCGAAACTCAAAACCATTAGTTCCTCCGTGGGTCCCACTGTTGGCGGCGGTAATACGATAGTTTGTCGAGGCTGCTTCCGAGGTGCGATCGCTATCAGTGCTTCCTCCACTTCTGCCCTGGGGGTAATGCTGGCAGCCAGTGCGCCCAGTATTTCCTCTTCCCCTTTAGTACACTTAATCACTTCGAGGGACCACTGAGACAGCAGAGCCGCCCATCTCCCCAGCCGGCCGTCAATTCCATTCGCCGTCAGGAGCCATGATAGGGTCGACCGTCTGGATAGTACTTTGATAGGCCGAGACACCAGCATAGTATAACACACATCCAAGATCCGCAATAGAGCCAGAACTTCTTTATCCACCAATCCGTAATTGACTTCATTAACTTTCAGGGTCCGGCTGGTGAAGGTCACGGGGCAGTACACTCCGTCATGATCTTGCACGAGAGCGGCCGAGATGGCCCACTTGTTAGCGTAGATGATGACCACCGGAGTCTTATTAACATCGAAATGTTTCAGGACCGATGTGGTCGCCATCTTCGCTTTTAACATACCAAAGGCCACCATCGCTCGGGTCATGTGGTCGTCCGGGCCGGCCGCGCCGGGGTCCGGCGGCCGGCCGCTTGTCTGGGCGGAAAAGGGCGCCTTCTCATTGGCTGAAATAACCGAAAAGGGCGCCTTCTCATTGGTTGATATTGCCGGCCCGGCTTGCGTCTCCGCTTGCCTATCCTGCTCTCTCAGCTTATGGTAATCCACCTCCCGCAACTCATACAAGACCGCCGCATAAACTGCAAAATCCTCGATGAACCGACTGTAATAATTCAGGCTGCCCAAAAAGGATTGCATAGCCTTTAGGGATCGCGGGAAAGGCAGGTTACTCAAGGACTCCAAATCCTTCGGATTAGCTTCCAATCCGGCAATCGAAACCTGATGGCCCAAATAGGTCACCTTAGTCTTTCCCCAGAAACTCTTAACCACACTAATGGAAAGATTCCACTTTTCACACGTAATTATCCACTTCTCCACTTTGTCACACAGTAAATCCAAGGTAGTTGCCGTAACGAGAATGTCATCAATGTAGGACCGCCGCCCCAAACTGAAGGTTTTGGGTCGGGGTCCGGGTCACCTTCGGTAAACACGTCACCCACCAGAGCCGGATCTTGATCCGCCTTGATCTTGAAGTGTCCATACAGCGCGTTATCTATCAGCCGTTGATAAATCTGCGGGGCATTCTTCAGACCGAACGGCATCCGGTTCCACTCAAACAACCCGAAGGGCGTCACGAACGCAGAGATCTCCCGTCCACGATCGGTCATAGAGACCACCCAGAATCCACTGGCCATGTCCAATGAGCAATACCACAAAACTTTATCCAAGTCCTCCAGCAGGTCGTTTATCAGTGGCATCGGATAAAC
>MIQA02018816.1:0-56055 GCA_001887855.2 Sclerospora graminicola
TTTTTTTCAATGCGATGAGGAGTGTTCATGATCGGAGTATACTGGTGTATCTCCTACCACCAAGTGATGAAACCTAGGTGCGATACTTTGAGATATGTAGAATCGATCGATCCGGCTGGTCTGCTCGCCTCGCCAATATGTGTAATACCCAATAGGTGCCATGGATTCTTCATATAATACGATTCTTGAATTGTTTGAGCATCAATGAGTCCTGCTGAGCGTACCATAGTGGTCAAAACGTCACTTTCTGTTCTATCGGGCCTTGAACCTCCCAGTCTATCTAAAGTGGGTGACTCCACACAGTTAAAGTCACCTGCTAGTATCATAGGTACTTGAACGGTGGAGATCTTTTTCGACATATTCAGGAAAAAATTGTTCGCGTGATGAAGTAATGCCAGAGGGAGCATAGATATTAATAAATAAAACTTGTTTACATTTAATACCTTTGAACCGGTCTGTCCATTCTCCTTGACGCCATACGCTGACTTGATCCTCTAGATCCGGATGAAATAAAATGGCCACCCCGCCTGTTCTTTTCTTTGATATACTCCAAAAAGATAGCCTTACACCTGTTCATTCCGACCTCATAATCTCTCCCATTTTCGTTTGCTATCTCCATCGATGATACATGTGTTTCTTGGAGCAAAATGATTTGAGAATGGGATGTCTGTTGTGATGGTTGCCATGCCGTCATACAAGCAGACATGTCCTCTGCTTTGAATCCTCGGACATTTTGACTTCGAAATTGTACCTGCTCCAATTATTTGGTACCTTGGTGGGATTTCCCCAATGGCAGATATTCGATGTTCCTTAAAAACCGGTGTAACAAATACTTATAATAATTGGAGAAATCGAAATAATGGTGGTCCAGCAGTATTTCTTCTGTGGTATCCTCACTCTTTGAGGTGCCCTCAGTATCGCTCGGACCGAAGACGGTCCACTGTACTTTCCGTTAAATCATGAGGTTGTGTTGGGATGGGGACAAAAGTGGTGCCAATAAATTGTGCCAATACGTCCCATGCATTCTTTTGGCCTTCTACAATAGCTTGTACTCTTGCCGCATATATCGGTGCTGCGACTCGCGCTCTGAAATGACGCTGAAGTAATGTTAGGACGGAGTCACTCTTCCCCGAATATTGCCGCCAATTCCTCTGCGTGCAAAAATGCATAACGTAAACACTGCGCTAATGTTAAAGAGTGAGCTGGGGCACATAGTCTGATTAGCGGACTATTTCCATATTTTGCCCTTTTCAAACTACCCACTATTGCGAGCTGTCCATCACATTTTGACGGTGGGATGGATGAGTCAAATTAGACAGCCGTTCCTCCCATTCCTTGAACCAGCTATCTGGGATGCCTGACGCGTCACCTCGTTTTCCTTGGACCATCTCCTCCAACCAACATTGTTCCCTCCAGGGAATGGTTAATATTGTCAATATCTGGGGATTGGGGATCCATGCTGTCTAGTAAATTGTAATCTCCCGGATATGCTTTAAGAAGATGAAGCATACGATTTTCTTCTTTTAGGACGGCCCGTTTCCATGTTGACGTTGGGGACGCGACCAAAGGGAAAGATATTTTAGTATTTCGCTCCCATTCTTCTTTATATGCATCCCATTTTTCATACCACTGTACGCTTGAATGTGTGTTAACAGTTGCATCACCAATCATTTCATCAAAATCGTCAATGAGCTCCCTCTGGGCCGAACGAGAATCTAGTTCGACATACCGTTTAGTCTCCTTTGTGTGTGCTTGAGATTTTAGGCACTGCCGTTTAACTAGCGGTCCATTTTCACTGATACTATACTCAGTACTATCTTGTGACGGATGGAAGTCGGAAGAGGAGGAAGGATCATCTTGTAACAAAAGTTGGTTCTCTCCCTGTAGTCGTTGTTGCCATGCTTTCCGATGCCACTGTTCCAGAATGGGTTGAGAATTCTGGTATTTCAGCATCACCCATGATCATACCTCATCCTGTTTCAAATTGAGTCGTATTAGATGTTCCTGCTCCGGTATTGACAGACGTCCCACGGTTTCTGTCAAGAAGTAAAATTCTTGCATCTCGGGAAAGTATAATTTGTTCTATCTCAACCTTTAGATCGTGATGGATTGTGGGACCCTGTAAACGGGAGAGAAGATCATTGAAATCACCCTCCCATGAGTCAGGGTCCCAAGGAGAGTGACTACTAGATGCTGTCAGTTGACTGGTTTGAGAAGGGGATGGTGGGCAATCCTGGGAAAATCTGCCCTGTATGTGCTCTGACGGTTTGTCTGTCATAATTACATCCTGATCCATTGATTTTATGTTGCTGCTTTTGTCATGATGGGTGACCGATGATGATGCCACTTTCTTATCGTCATAGTCATCACTATCTTCATCACTGTCGCTGTTGCCACTGATCTCCATTTCCTGGTCTGATGATTTATTTAGCATGAGAATCTGTATCATGGCCTCTGTCCCCGTATATGAATGCTGAGTAATGAGCCTTGTCATAGTGAATAAGTAGCGGCCATTTCTCCAGCCGCTTCTTAATCTACTATAATGATAGAATAGCGCCCGTCTGTCCGTCCGATCCCGCGCTTTATTTTGGTACGTACTATACTGTAGCTTTGCATGTAAGGTAAACTGCCAATTTGAGGCATCCTGCCAATTTGAGGCCGCTCCTGGTTTTGCCCAATAAGCGCTAACAAAAAATGTCAGCGTACCAATTGGTAGAAATAAACAAAGTGACAGCGTACCGATTGGTAGATTTATTTTTGCTAATTTTAAAAGGGGTAAGTGTGGTAAAGGTGATAAAAAACTCATAGAAAAAAGCGGCCCCCCTTGTTGGAAGTTAAAGTTGTCGGCTGAAGTGTGAGTTGTGTTTCTAATTTTAGCATTTCTATTACACTTTAGAAATGGGTACAAATATAACAAACACGCTAATGCGAGCAGTTGTGAAACTACTTTGGCGGCGCACGATCGCGTAGGAACTAAGGGTAATAATGCATGATAATATATTTTCAGTTTTACTTTTACTTCTATCTGTTCTAGCGCGTTCGTACCTTCGGTTGCTTTGCGGTTGCATTTTAACAGGTTATGAGCCCAATGCCGCAGGAAGAAGGAATGGACAACGTCACAGGAAGGCAAGCGACTATCGGAAACGTCGACTTGGGATCCCGAGACCGAGCTTCGGTTAGCGACGAAGAGAAGCAGGATGGAGATGTTCGTGATGAACACCGTCAAGCTCAAGAAGAGATGAAGAATTTGGTGAAACTCATGACGAAGATGAATGAGAGGCTAAACAAGTTGGAATCGCCGAAAGTCGACGCGAATCCACAGGGGATGGATAGCTTCTTTCGAAATGGTGAAAGAAGACGCATGCGTCTGGAGTCGTTGGACGGTGGCCTAGACGGTGGTGGTATACCACAGGCTGCACCCGCTCAAGGGCAATATCAGCAGGCCTGGAACGTGAATAATGGAAATTTCACGCCGCCAAGGCAAATTCCCACTGCACGGGAAATGAAGTTACAGATCAAGGAATTCACGGGAACTGAAGTCTATAAGGGACTGGGTTCAAATTTTAAGGAGTGGGGTTTATGATTTATGCGGCAAATAGCCATGGCAGAGAGCGCCAGTGGTTTCCCGTGGAACGAGGGCGTGAAAGTGGATGTCTTAGGACACTACTTGGGCGGAACCGCCGAGAAATACTTTCAAAAACAAGTCGGAACCTGGTGGGACATTAACCCATCTCTATGGTACATTCTGGATCAAATGCTGGAGGCTTTTAAGACGAATATATCTACGGCGCAAGGAATGAAACTACTCACCGCCAAGAAGGACCCCAGGCGGACGTGGTCCGAACACTTGCTTTACCTGGTTGCGGTCAGTGAAGCGTCGGGATGCAAGGAAGAATTAATTCTAGAAAGCGTGTTAAAATATTCCGCGCCTGAATTGCGAGGAGTACTGTCGGCCAGGTATAATCCCTTGCGGATGGCCCACCTGAAGCATGCGGAGGAGCTTGTGCAGTTCGCACAGTGGCTGGAGCAAGATACAAACAGCAGGGGGTCAAGTCGCGACATGATAAACCAAGTACAGCACAGGGAAATTAAAAAGTGTTTCAAGTGCGAAAAACTTGGCCACATTGCTCGAAACTGCAGGTCAGGGACCAAGACAAAAGAAAGCAAGGAGCGTGGAATAAAATTCACGTTGTGTATTCAAGATCGAGAAAAAGAAATAGATGATGAATGGATTCTCGACAGCGGAGCCAGCCGGCACCTAATTCGAGACAAAAACGCGCTCGAAAACGTGAAAGAGTGCAGTCTGGAATGCGTACTGCCGGATCAAAAGGTTTTGCGACTGACGCTTAAAGGGTCAGTGGTATTGAACGTAAGGGCGAATGGAGTGAGACAACAAGTGCGACTCACTGACGTATATTATGCCGAAAATTTAGCGAAAAACATAATTTCGTATGGAAAACTGGAAGACAAGGGTTTCATATTGAGTTACGATGGAAATAACAGGTCCGTGATAGAAAAGAAGAGCGGGGAAATCGTGTTCGACGTCGAGCGAAGGCACGACGTACTGGTGATTGACACCTCAAATGGGATTAAGGACCAAGTCAATGAAGTAATCCTTTCGGCGGTGGAAGAACCGGCAAGTGAAGTACAAGAAGGATCCCTCATGCATTTTCACACCCGGCTCGGGCACCTAAATTTCGATACAATTGAAAAGGTGGCAAGGGACCCCATTTCAGGGATCAAGCTCACGGATAACGTAAGAAGAAATTGTTTTACCTGCGCAGAAGGGAAACAATCAAGGAATGCGCAGCAGAAACAAGACAGCGGTCAAAATTCGCCTATCGATAGAATAGGCGGAGTAATATGTAGCGACTTGAAGGGACCAATGACGCCGAAGGATCGGCGCGGAAACAGATACTTGGTCAATTTCGTGGATCACAAATCCAATTATTGTCGCGTATTTGTGGCTAAAACCAAGGATCAAGCGGCAAAAATGTTTGAACACTTCTTAGTGTATTTTGAAAAGAGGTTTGGTTGTCGTATACACCTACTTCGAACGGACGGGGGCGCAGAGTACCGGAACGTCGACTTGTTTTGCAAGAAAACAGGTGTGAAGCGTCAGATTAGCGAGGCTGGGAACCAAGCGTCTAACGGAAAGGCCGAGCGAATGCATCGGACGGTACTAAACATGGCTAGATGCATAATATTTGCGTGCGGTCTACCCCTGCATTTTTGGGGGGACGCGGTGGAATACTCGGTCTACATCCTGAATCGAAGCCCTACGAGGGCAAACGCGAAAATGGCGCCCCCCATGGAAGTTTTGACGGGAAAACCGCAGAATGTTGGGGATATCGTCGCTTTCGGAAGTCCGTGCACGGTTTTTCGCGATCCACGAAAGAATTCGCTACAACCAAGGGCAAAGGCAGGCCTAATAATTGGAAAGTCTGATGAAACTAAAGGGTATCGCGTGTATCTGCCCAAGGAAAGACTCGTAATTGTGACGCAGCACGTAAGGAACATTGAGACATTGAATCCAATTCAGAACGAGCAATTCAGAAGGACACAAGAAGTGCAAGAGGAGACAACCGATGAAACGAATGTTTACGAAAAAGACAGGATGGAAACCGAAGAGGCCGTGCAAGAACAAATCGCTCCGGAAACAGGCGGAAAGATGACGACAAGGAAAAGTACGGGAGATCAAGTCAGCCTGGTTATTTACAAGGACCCAAAGGGGTACAAGGAAGCATTAAACTGTAACGAAGCAAAACATTGGATAAGGGCGATGGCGGAAGAAATACGAGCGCTCGAGGAGAACGAGACGTGGAAAATTGTCAAAAGGGAACCTGGCGTAAAACCGTTACAGTCGAAATGGGTGTTTAAAACGAAATTAAACCACAATGGAGATATCGAACGCTATAAAGCCCGGTTGGTAGCGTGCGGAAACGAGCAAGTATATGGAGCAAACTATTACGACACCTTCTCTGCAGTGATGGATATAACGACTAGCAGGATTATTTTGGCGATGTCGATAATATGGGAGGTAACCGCTAGACACGGCGACGTGCCGAACGCCTATGTGAAGGCACCTACGGAAAAGGACGTGGAGATATATCTCGAAATACCGATGGGGATGGAAATCTCGCCAGAAACTCTGGATAAAAAACAAGTCAAAGAACAGAAGGAGCTGCTGCTAAGGCTAGAGAAGAGCCTTTACGGATTGAAGCAGGCGGGACGACTCTGGAACAAGTTATTACACGAATGCATAACGAAACATGGATACGTGCAATGCCTAACAGATTCGTGTCTTTACGTGAAGCGGGATGATGATGGAATTACTTTGGTAGGAGTATATGTAAATGACCTACTAATCACGGCAACGGAAGACTCTCGAGTGGAAACATTTTTTAACGAATTAAACGAGTTACAACTAAAAAACTTGGGGCCGGTTTCGAAGTTTCTTGGCATTAGGGTGGATCGTGACTCGATGGGATACAAGCTGGATCAGAGACAAAACATAGAGGAATTGATTGCGAAGTTGGGCCTAGAAGATTGCAACCCTGCTCGTGCACTGACTGACGAAAGTGAAGATGCAAATCACGAAGACCAAGAGCCATTGCTGAAGTCGGGATCCGAACAGACCATTGGGGACTTTCAGTCCGTAGCTGGAAGTTTATTGTGGATTGCACGATGCACCAGGCCGGACATCATGTTCGCGGTACATCGCATGACCCGTGCAACTCACGCACCTACTATCCACCACTGGAAGTTGGCAAAGAGAGTGGTAAAATATCTCAAAGGGACAGTGGATTTGAAGCTCGCTATGATGAAAGGCACTACAACTGTGAAAAATGCGTTTTCGCTAAGGTGCTACAGCGACGCTGACTACGCAGGCGACAAAAGCGATAGAAAATCAATTACGGGTGGACTTCTAAAGCTGAATGGGATGGTAATCGCTTGGATGTGCAAGAAGCAGGGTGGAATTTCGTTGTCGACCATGAAAGCAGAATTTACTGCGAGTTCGATGGTAATACAGGAAGTGTTGGGAGTATTGGAGCTAATTAAAGAAATGGGATTGAAGGTAACGATGCCTGTGGAATTGCTCATGGACAATCAGGCGGCGATTAAACAATTGCAGAACGAAGAGAGTAGTGCGCGAGCAAAGCACATCGACGTCCGTCTGAAGTTTGTGAAGAGTCATGTGAAGGAAGGTGTTATCAAGCCAAGTTATATCGAAACAAAAAGGATGGAAGCAGATATATTGACGAAAGGGTTAAGCGCAGCGAAGCTATTGGAGCTACGGAGTATGATTGGCTTGGTTCCATAATTGCGGGACGCGCGCCGAGAAGGAGTGTTGGAAGTTGAAGTTGTCGGCTGAAGTGTGAGTTGTGTTTCTAATTTTAGCATTTCTATTACACTTTAGAAATGGGTACAAATATAACAAACACGCTAATGCGAGCAGTTGTGAAACTACTTTGGCGGCGCACGATCGCGTAGGAACTAAGGGTAATAATGCATGATACTATATTTTCAGTTTTACTTTTACTTCTATCTGTTCTAGCGCGTTCGTACCTTCGGTTGCTTTGCGGTTGCATTTTAACACCCCCAACTATCAGATTTTTTATAGCCGTTTATCTATCGCTAATGGCTAATGCATCTACTCTTTCTGTTCGGGCTCGCAAAAAGCCCAATCATATCTTTTGAGAAAAGGTAATGACTAAACACTGCAGCCAAATTGGCAGTTAAACCTTACAAAAAAAACGGTGATGAATTACAGCAACTTCAAATGCTAATTTGCATCCACCAATTATCTTTGATCCATCTACACAAAATAAGTAAAACCAAAAATACAACGACCTTTGCCACCCCTGTTGGAACAACGGTACAGCTACAGTATCCGCTCCCACTTCCGGAACTGCCCAAAAATTATCTCTTCTCAAACTTGGTACAATTAAAGAACATAAGCTTCCGAAAATTGTGTATTAATTTGTACCACTACTGTGGTACTCACTCTTTTATTCATTTGCTAAATCAAACAGTAGCTGTGACTCAAGGTGAAAAAGCAACAGTTTAAGTGACCTGTTGGGGAGCTCGTAGATCAATGTCAGCCAGTGTCAGTGATACAGCTCTATGAAAAGTGTTACAAAAAATGTATCGCGGCTCGATTCAATTGGACGAAATTGAACGAATAAGTGCGGGCCTTGTGAACGTTTTAGCTAGCGGCTCCACGGTGCATTATGCACCAAGGATCCGGATCCAACAAGCAGATTTACTATAGTCATCTAGCGCAAGGCAAAAGTCATGTGAGTAGTAGCAGAGAAATGATATACATTTGCTCTATTACACGCTGTTCCTTCTAAAAATGGATAGCCTATATTAACTGATCATTTCTGAAAATCCGGAAGTGAGAGCGGATACTGTAGTTGTATCAAATTATAGGTGTTGAAAAGGTATTCCATTGTTTATTTCAACTATAGCCCAACTTATAGCCAGCCACACGTGATATGTACTAATCAGTGTCAGGAACATTAATCTCCTCATGAAGATTAATTTCTTCACTAGAAAGACGATCATGATCTGGTAAGTTGTTCCTCTCAGCATGCTTCAAAGCTCGATATAGACGATACAATGGATCGTCATACGTTGCCCATTCTGGATCTTGCATGCGATCTAGAATATCATACCGTCGTGCCAAATATTCCGAGCTGAAGCCGGCGTCATACAACGCATAGACAGCTCCTTTGGTAGGCCGTCCGTTGGCTATTATTAGCGCCGTCTTAACCCCCGCCGAGAAGTCATCATTAGCTTGGACATCTCTTTTAAACTTTTCCAAAGCCTCGACATTTTTCTGCTCCAGTTCGAGCTCTTGTTGTTTTTCCGCCGAGAGAGTAGCCACAGCCCGGCTAGCACGGCCAACGAGCTCTTCCTCTTTTATTGGATTCATTCTTTCTTCTGGGTGAACCCTAAGGAAGCGGTTTCCAGGGCGAAAGGCATCGACCAGGTCATCGGATTTGACTTCGTGAGATGCTGCCCAGACAGTTCCACCGCTGGCAAGTAGTGTGGCGGAGGTTGCTAGCTTCAGAGCGAGCAGCATTGGCTTTACAGGTTGTAGATCAGATGCTTACTTGGTGGATAGCAAAATAAGGAATGGCATTTGCTCTCTCGTTGATACCGATTTTTGCTTGTAGCACTCACTAGGCAAGAGGCAACATTTATCTGTTACGAAAATAATTTACAGTACAACCACAGTCCAATGTTGTTGAACACTTCACATTGTAGTACTTCGGTTCATATTTTGCCCAATTGGGGAAAGTGCAGTGGTCACGATTAAGTGGATACGTGGTATTTATTAAATACATATCCTTTGGATAGGCCTGTGGGATTTTCAAGGATCATCATCAGTTCTGTGGCGAAACTTATATCGATGAGCTTTGACTATTATAGTAAACTTGTAGTAATAGCCAAGCTCATCATCATGTATCTCATAGCACTGTACATAGATCCAAATCACACGAAAAGAGAAGAAGGGTGTGGAAGAACCGAATCGTAATGAACCACACACGAACAACCATGCGATAAGCTTCCACATTATACGGAACATCTTTTACGAGTACAATCAGAGTCATACGTCGTTTATTTTTTTTCCCATTTTGATCGGAAATAGGGACCTGCAGAGACACGGTAGTCTAATTAACCTGAGCTATTAGCTACTATAAGTTATATTAGGGATACGAAATTGACAATGTCCTTTAGATCTGGGGTGGGATTTCCAAGGATCACCATGCGAGATTTATCGATGGGCTCATGTATCAAGCTAGAATGCGGTACCACTCCGACTCATGGATTGCGAAAGAACATTGTACATAAATATGGAGACAAAATTGGCAACTCCTTCCTCACACATCTGTATCATTCATCAGCGAGTGTTCCATTGTGTGTGTGTACTCTCAAATATAAATCAATTTTCGGAGACAAGCTCCCGAAAATGAAAAATAAATAGAAACATATATTATCTTTTCAGAATAATGTTTCCCGTAAAAAAAAATGTTTCTATTTATTTTTTTCAGAATAATGTTTCCCGTAAAAAAATATGATTCTATTTATTTTTTCATTTTCGGGAGCTTGTCTCCGAAAATTGATTTATATTTGAGAGTACACACACACAATGGAACACTCGCTGATGAATGATACAGATGTGTGAGGAAGGAGTTGCCAATTTTGTCTCCATATTTATGTACAATGTTCTTTCGCAATCCATGAGTCGGAGTGGTACCGCATTCTAGCTTGATACATGAGCCCATCGATAAATCTCGCATGGTGATCCTTGGAAATCCCACCCCAGATCTAAAGGACATTGTCAATTTCGTATCCCTAATATAACTTATAGTAGCTAATAGCTCAGGTTAATTAGACTACCGTGTCTCTGCAGGTCCCTATTTCCGATCAAAATGGGAAAAAAAATAAACGACGTATGACTCTGATTGTACTCGTAAAAGATGTTCCGTATAATGTGGAAGCTTATCGCATGGTTGTTCGTGTGTGGTTCATTACGATTCGGTTCTTCCACACCCTTCTTCTCTTTTCGTGTGATTTGGATCTATGTACAGTGCTATGAGATACATGATGATGAGCTTGGCTATTACTACAAGTTTACTATAATAGTCAAAGCTCATCGATATAAGTTTCGCCACAGAACTGATGATGATCCTTAAAAATCCCACAGGCCTATCCAAAGGATATGTATTTAATAAATACCACGTATCCACTTAATCGTGACCACTGCACTTTCCCCAATTGGGCAAAATATGAACCGAAGTACTACAATGTGAAGTGTTCAACAACATTGGACTGTGGTTGTACTGTAAATTATTTTCGTAACAGATAAATGTTGCCTCTTGCCTAGTGAGTGCTACAAGCAAAAATCGGTATCAACGAGAGAGCAAATGCCATTCCTTATTTTGCTATCCACCAAGTAAGCATCTGATCTACAACCTGTAAAGCCAATGCTGCTCGCTCTGAAGCTAGCAACCTCCGCCACACTACTTGCCAGCGGTGGAACTGTCTGGGCAGCATCTCACGAAGTCAAATCCGATGACCTGGTCGATGCCTTTCGCCCTGGAAACCGCTTCCTTAGGGTTCACCCAGAAGAAAGAATGAATCCAATAAAAGAGGAAGAGCTCGTTGGCCGTGCTAGCCGGGCTGTGGCTACTCTCTCGGCGGAAAAACAACAAGAGCTCGAACTGGAGCAGAAAAATGTCGAGGCTTTGGAAAAGTTTAAAAGAGATGTCCAAGCTAATGATGACTTCTCGGCGGGGGTTAAGACGGCGCTAATAATAGCCAACGGACGGCCTACCAAAGGAGCTGTCTATGCGTTGTATGACGCCGGCTTCAGCTCGGAATATTTGGCACGACGGTATGATATTCTAGATCGCATGCAAGATCCAGAATGGGCAACGTATGACGATCCATTGTATCGTCTATATCGAGCTTTGAAGCATGCTGAGAGGAACAACTTACCAGATCATGATCGTCTTTCTAGTGAAGAAATTAATCTTCATGAGGAGATTAATGTTCCTGACACTGATTAGTACATATCACGTGTGGCTGGCTATAAGTTGGGCTATAGTTGAAATAAACAATGGAATACCTTTTTAACACCTATAATTTGATACAACTAGCTGTACCCGTTGTTCCAACAGGGGCGGCAAAGGTCGGTTGTATTTTGGTTTACCTTTATTTTGTGTAAATGGACTCAAAGATTAATTGGTGGATGCAAATTAGCATTTGAAGTTGCTGTAATTCATCACCGTTTTTTGGTAAGGTTAACTGCCAATTTGGCTGCAGTGTTGTAGTCATAACTTTTCTCAAAAAAATATGATTGACTTTTGCGAGACACGAACAGAAAGAGTTAGATGCATTAGCCCATTAGCGATAGATAAACGGCTATAAAAAATCCTGATTAGTTGGGGGTGTAAAAATGCAACCGCAAAGCAACCGAAGGTACGAACGCGCTAGAACAGATAGAAGTAAAAGTAAAACTGAAAATATATTATCATGCATTATTACCCTTAGTTCCTACGCGATCGTGCGCCGCCAAAGTAGTTTCACAACTGCTCGCATTAGCGTGTTTGTTATATTTGTACCCATTTCTAAAGTGTAATAGAAATGCTAAAATTAGAAACACAACTCACACTTCAGCCGACAACTTCAACTTCCAACACTCCTTCTCGGCGCGCGTCCCGCAATTATGGAACCAAGCCAATCATACTCCGTAGCTCCAATAGCTTCGCTGCGCTTAACCCTTTCGTCAATATATCTGCTTCCATCCTTTTTGTTTCGACATAACTCGGCTTGATAACACCTTCCTTCACATGACTCTTCACAAACTTCAGACGGACGTCGATGTGCTTTGCTCGCGCACTACTCTCTTCGTTCTGCAATTGTTTAATCGCCGCCTGATTGTCCATGAGCAATTCCACAGGCATCGTTACCTTCAATCCCATTTCTTTAATTAGCTCCAATACTCCCAACACTTCCTGTATTACCATCGAACTCGCAGTAAATTCTGCTTTCATGGTCGACAACGAAATTCCACCCTGCTTCTTGCACATCCAAGCGATTACCATCCCATTCAGCTTTAGAAGTCCACCCGTAATTGATTTTCTATCGCTTTTGTCGCCTGCGTAGTCAGCGTCGCTGTAGCACCTTAGCGAAAACGCATTTTTCACAGTTGTAGTGCCTTTCATCATAGCGAGCTTCAAATCCACTGTCCCTTTGAGATATTTTACCACTCTCTTTGCCAACTTCCAGTGGTGGATAGTAGGTGCGTGAGTTGCACGGGTCATGCGATGTACCGCGAACATGATGTCCGGCCTGGTGCATCGTGCAATCCACAATAAACTTCCAGCTACGGACTGAAAGTCCCCAATGGTCTGTTCGGATCCCGACTTCAGCAATGGCTCTTGGTCTTCGTGATTTGCATCTTCACTTTCGTCAGTCAGTGCACGAGCAGGGTTGCAATCTTCTAGGCCCAACTTCGCAATCAATTCCTCTATGTTTTGTCTCTGATCCAGCTTGTATCCCATCGAGTCACGATCCACCCTAATGCCAAGAAACTTCGAAACCGGCCCCAAGTTTTTTAGTTGTAACTCGTTTAATTCGTTAAAAAATGTTTCCACTCGAGAGTCTTCCGTTGCCGTGATTAGTAGGTCATTTACATATACTCCTACCAAAGTAATTCCATCATCATCCCGCTTCACGTAAAGACACGAATCTGTTAGGCATTGCACGTATCCATGTTTCGTTATGCATTCGTGTAATAACTTGTTCCAGAGTCGTCCCGCCTGCTTCAATCCGTAAAGGCTCTTCTCTAGCCTTAGCAGCAGCTCCTTCTGTTCTTTGACTTGTTTTTTATCCAGAGTTTCTGGCGAGATTTCCATCCCCATCGGTATTTCGAGATATATCTCCACGTCCTTTTCCGTAGGTGCCTTCACATAGGCGTTCGGCACGTCGCCGTGTCTAGCGGTTACCTCCCATATTATCGACATCGCCAAAATAATCCTGCTAGTCGTTATATCCATCACTGCAGAGAAGGTGTCGTAATAGTTTGCTCCATATACTTGCTCGTTTCCGCACGCTACCAACCGGGCTTTATAGCGTTCGATATCTCCATTGTGGTTTAATTTCGTTTTAAACACCCATTTCGACTGTAACGGTTTTACGCCAGGTTCCCTTTTGACAATTTTCCACGTCTCGTTCTCCTCGAGCGCTCGTATTTCTTCCGCCATCGCCCTTATCCAATGTTTTGCTTCGTTACAGTTTAATGCTTCCTTGTACCCCTTTGGGTCCTTGTAAATAACCAGGCTGACTTGATCTCCCGTACTTTTCCTTGTCGTCATCTTTCCGCCTGTTTCCGGAGCGATTTGTTCTTGCACGGCCTCTTCGGTTTCCATCCTGTCTTTTTCGTAAACATTCGTTTCATCGGTTGTCTCCTCTTGCACTTCTTGTGTCCTTCTGAATTGCTCGTTCTGAATTGGATTCAATGTCTCAATGTTCCTTACGTGCTGCGTCACAATTACGAGTCTTTCCTTGGGCAGATACACGCGATACCCTTTAGTTTCATCAGACTTTCCAATTATTAGGCCTGCCTTTGCCCTTGGTTGTAGCGAATTCTTTCGTGGATCGCGAAAAACCGTGCACGGACTTCCGAAAGCGACGATATCCCCAACATTCTGCGGTTTTCCCGTCAAAACTTCCATGGGGGGCGCCATTTTCGCGTTTGCCCTCGTAGGGCTTCGATTCAGGATGTAGACCGAGTATTCCACCGCGTCCCCCCAAAAATGCAGGGGTAGACCGCACGCAAATATTATGCATCTAGCCATGTTTAGTACCGTCCGATGCATTCGCTCGGCCTTTCCGTTAGACGCTTGGTTCCCAGCCTCGCTAATCTGACGCTTCACACCTGTTTTCTTGCAAAACAAGTCGACGTTCCGGTACTCTGCGCCCCCGTCCGTTCGAAGTAGGTGTATACGACAACCAAACCTCTTTTCAAAATACACTAAGAAGTGTTCAAACATTTTTGCCGCTTGGTCCTTGGTTTTAGCCACAAATACGCGACAATAATTGGATTTGTGATCCACGAAATTGACCAAGTATCTGTTTCCGCGCCGATCCTTCGGCGTCATTGGTCCCTTCAAGTCGCTACATATTACTCCGCCTATTCTATCGATAGGCGAATTTTGACCGCTGTCTTGTTTCTGCTGCGCATTCCTTGATTGTTTCCCTTCTGCGCAGGTAAAACAATTTCTTCTTACGTTATCCGTGAGCTTGATCCCTGAAATGGGGTCCCTTGCCACCTTTTCAATTGTATCGAAATTTAGGTGCCCGAGCCGGGTGTGAAAATGCATGAGGGATCCTTCTTGTACTTCACTTGCCGGTTCTTCCACCGCCGAAAGGATTACTTCATTGACTTGGTCCTTAATCCCATTTGAGGTGTCAATCACCAGTACGTCGTGCCTTCGCTCGACGTCGAACACGATTTCCCCGCTCTTCTTTTCTATCACGGACCTGTTATTTCCATCGTAACTCAATATGAAACCCTTGTCTTCCAGTTTTCCATACGAAATTATGTTTTTCGCTAAATTTTCGGCATAATATACGTCAGTGAGTCGCACTTGTTGTCTCACTCCATTCGCCCTTACGTTCAATACCACTGACCCTTTAAGCGTCAGTCGCAAAACCTTTTGATCCGGCAGTACGCATTCCAGACTGCACTCTTTCACGTTTTCGAGCGCGTTTTTGTCTCGAATTAGGTGCCGGCTGGCTCCGCTGTCGAGAATCCATTCATCATCTATTTCTTTTTCTCGATCTTGAATACACAACGTGAATTTTATTCCACGCTCCTTGCTTTCTTTTGTCTTGGTCCCTGACCTGCAGTTTCGAGCAATGTGGCCAAGTTTTTCGCACTTGAAACACTTTTTAATTTCCCTGTGCTGTACTTGGTTTATCATGTCGCGACTTGACCCCCTGCTGTTTGTATCTTGCTCCAGCCACTGTGCGAACTGCACAAGCTCCTCCGCATGCTTCAGGTGGGCCATCCGCAAGGGATTATACCTGGCCGACAGTACTCCTCGCAATTCAGGCGCGGAATATTTTAACACGCTTTCTAGAATTAATTCTTCCTTGCATCCCGACGCTTCACTGACCGCAACCAGGTAAAGCAAGTGTTCGGACCACGTCCGCCTGGGGTCCTTCTTGGCGGTGAGTAGTTTCATTCCTTGCGCCGTAGATATATTCGTCTTAAAAGCCTCCAGCATTTGATCCAGAATGTACCATAGAGATGGGTTAATGTCCCACCAGGTTCCGACTTGTTTTTGAAAGTATTTCTCGGCGGTTCCGCCCAAGTAGTGTCCTAAGACATCCACTTTCACGCCCTCGTTCCACGGGAAACCACTGGCGCTCTCTGCCATGGCTATTTGCCGCATAAATCATAAACCCCACTCCTTAAAATTTGAACCCAGTCCCTTATAGACTTCAGTTCCCGTGAATTCCTTGATCTGTAACTTCATTTCCCGTGCAGTGGGAATTTGCCTTGGCGGCGTGAAATTTCCATTATTCACGTTCCAGGCCTGCTGATATTGCCCTTGAGCGGGTGCAGCCTGTGGTATACCACCACCGTCTAGGCCACCGTCCAACGACTCCAGACGCATGCGTCTTCTTTCACCATTTCGAAAGAAGCTATCCATCCCCTGTGGATTCGCGTCGACTTTCGGCGATTCCAACTTGTTTAGCCTCTCATTCATCTTCGTCATGAGTTTCACCAAATTCTTCATCTCTTCTTGAGCTTGACGGTGTTCATCACGAACATCTCCATCCTGCTTCTCTTCGTCGCTAACCGAAGCTCGGTCTCGGGATCCCAAGTCGACGTTTCCGATAGTCGCTTGCCTTCCTGTGACGTTGTCCATTCCTTCTTCCTGCGGCATTGGGCTCATAACCTGTTAAAATGCAACCGCAAAGCAACCGAAGGTACGAACGCGCTAGAACAGATAGAAGTAAAAGTAAAACTGAAAATATATTATCATGCATTATTACCCTTAGTTCCTACGCGATCGTGCGCCGCCAAAGTAGTTTCACAACTGCTCGCATTAGCGTGTTTGTTATATTTGTACCCATTTCTAAAGTGTAATAGAAATGCTAAAATTAGAAACACAACTCACACTTCAGCCGACAACTTTAACTTCCAACAGGGGGGCCGCTTTTTTCTATGAGTTTTTTATCACCTTTACCACACTTACCCCTTTTAAAATTAGCAAAAATAAATCTACCAATCGGTACGCTGTCACTTTGTTTATTTCTACCAATTGGTACGCTGACATTTTTTGTTAGCGCTTATTGGGCAAAACCAGGAGCGGCCTCAAATTGGCAGGATGCCTCAAATTGGCAGTTTACCTTACATGCAAAGCTACAGTATAGTACGTACCAAAATAAAGCGCGGGATCGGACGGACAGACGGGCGCTATTCTATCATTATAGTAGATTAAGAAGCGGCTGGAGAAATGGCCGCTACTTATTCACTATGACAAGGCTCATTACTCAGCATTCATATACGGGGACAGAGGCCATGATACAGATTCTCATGCTAAATAAATCATCAGACCAGGAAATGGAGATCAGTGGCAACAGCGACAGTGATGAAGATAGTGATGACTATGACGATAAGAAAGTGGCATCATCATCGGTCACCCATCATGACAAAAGCAGCAACATAAAATCAATGGATCAGGATGTAATTATGACAGACAAACCGTCAGAGCACATACAGGGCAGATTTTCCCAGGATTGCCCACCATCCCCTTCTCAAACCAGTCAACTGACAGCATCTAGTAGTCACTCTCCTTGGGACCCTGACTCATGGGAGGGTGATTTCAATGATCTTCTCTCCCGTTTACAGGGTCCCACAATCCATCACGATCTAAAGGTTGAGATAGAACAAATTATACTTTCCCGAGATGCAAGAATTTTACTTCTTGACAGAAACCGTGGGACGTCTGTCAATACCGGAGCAGGAACATCTAATACGACTCAATTTGAAACAGGATGAGGTATGATCATGGGTGATGCTGAAATACCAGAATTCTCAACCCATTCTGGAACAGTGGCATCGGAAAGCATGGCAACAACGACTACAGGGAGAGAACCAACTTTTGTTACAAGATGATCCTTCCTCCTCTTCCGACTTCCATCCGTCACAAGATAGTACTGAGTATAGTATCAGTGAAAATGGACCGCTAGTTAAACGGCAGTGCCTAAAATCTCAAGCACACACAAAGGAGACTAAACGGTATGTCGAACTAGATTCTCGTTCGGCCCAGAGGGAGCTCATTGACGATTTTGATGAAATGATTGGTGATGCAACTGTTAACACACATTCAAGCGTACAGTGGTATGAAAAATGGGATGCATATAAAGAAGAATGGGAGCGAAATACTAAAATATCTTTCCCTTTGGTCGCGTCCCCAACGTCAACATGGAAACGGGCCGTCCTAAAAGAAGAAAATCGTATGCTTCATCTTCTTAAAGCATATCCGGGAGATTACAATTTACTAGACAGCATGGATCCCCAATCCCCAGATATTGACAATATTAACCATTCCCTGGAGGGAACAATGTTGGTTGGAGGAGATGGTCCAAGGAAAACGAGGTGACGCGTCAGGCATCCCAGATAGCTGGTTCAAGGAATGGGAGGAACGGCTGTCTAATTTGACTCATCCATCCCACCGTCAAAATGTGATGGACAGCTCGCAATAGTGGGTAGTTTGAAAAGGGCAAAATATGGAAATAGTCCGCTAATCAGACTATGTGCCCCAGCTCACTCTTTAACATTAGCGCAGTGTTTACGTTATGCATTTTTGCACGCAGAGGAATTGGCGGCAATATTCGGGGAAGAGTGACTCCGTCCTAACATTACTTCAGCGTCATTTCAGAGCGCGAGTCGCAGCACCGATATATGCGGCAAGAGTACAAGCTATTGTAGAAGGCCAAAAGAATGCATGGGACGTATTGGCACAATTTATTGGCACCACTTTTGTCCCCATCCCAACACAACCTCATGATTTAACGGAAAGTACAGTGGACCGTCTTCGGTCCGAGCGATACTGAGGGCACCTCAAAGAGTGAGGATACCACAGAAGAAATACTGCTGGACCACCATTATTTCGATTTCTCCAATTATTATAAGTATTTGTTACACCGGTTTTTAAGGAACATCGAATATCTGCCATTGGGGAAATCCCACCAAGGTACCAAATAATTGGAGCAGGTACAATTTCGAAGTCAAAATGTCCGAGGATTCAAAGCAGAGGACATGTCTGCTTGTATGACGGCATGGCAACCATCACAACAGACATCCCATTCTCAAATCATTTTGCTCCAAGAAACACATGTATCATCGATGGAGATAGCAAACGAAAATGGGAGAGATTATGAGGTCGGAATGAACAGGTGTAAGGCTATCTTTTTGGAGTATATCAAAGAAAAGAACAGGCGGGGTGGCCATTTTATTTCATCCGGATCTAGAGGATCAAGTCAGCGTATGGCGTCAAGGAGAATGGACAGACCGGTTCAAAGGTATTAAATGTAAACAAGTTTTATTTATTAATATCTATGCTCCCTCTGGCATTACTTCATCACGCGAACAATTTTTTCCTGAATATGTCGAAAAAGATCTCCACCGTTCAAGTACCTATGATACTAGCAGGTGACTTTAACTGTGTGGAGTCACCCACTTTAGATAGACTGGGAGGTTCAAGGCCCGATAGAACAGAAAGTGACGTTTTGACCACTATGGTACGCTCAGCAGGACTCATTGATGCTCAAACAATTCAAGAATCGTATTATATGAAGAATCCATGGCACCTATTGGGTATTACACATATTGGCGAGGCGAGCAGACCAGCCGGATCGATCGATTCTACATATCTCAAAGTATCGCACCTAGGTTTCATCACTTGGTGGTAGGAGATACACCAGTATACTCCGATCATGAACACTCCTCATCGCATTGAAAAAAAAATGTCACACAAGACCAAATACCAACCCTCTAGGCACCGACGCATACCACGCTATCCCTTCCCGGAACATAATCAACCTTCAATATCTCAGGTTTTTAAGTCCCGGATCAAACCACACCTTCAATATTTAACAACGGCGTCATTACGTGGGACCAATGGCTCATGGAATGTCAAGACACTATATTTCAAGCAAGGCGGAAGGCAGCACGCCGTCGACGGCGACGAGTGCAGAACATTCGATCACTACTATACGATAATGCGCGATCCCGTAAACTAATCATCAATGCGACGCAGGTTCACACCCATCAAACCTTACAAGTGAGACGGGCAGGCAGTTGCATCGATCGACACAGGATATCCGGTGGGTTTTCCGTCGAACTGCCATCCGGGAGAGGGAGAAACGGATCTCGGACATTCGATCTAACACTGATACTTCATTTAGTAAATCTCTCTCTATCCCAGATCGCTTTGTGTCGACATGGCAAGGCATCATGACCACAACACCAGACCGACACCGCCCGCTCAACGAGCTACACGATTTTATGACAATTCCAAATGAATGACTAGTCACAAAAAGGCTATCTAATGGGGACAATCACTGAGGACGAAGTGAGAGTTGCAATTAAAGGGATAGATCGAGGTAAAGATCCGGGCCCGGATGGTTTCAGTAACGATTTTTATAAGGAATATGTGGATGACTTATTGGAACCGCTATTACAAGAGACAATATGCTTTTACTAGGAGTGGCACCTCCAGCCTCGTTCTTACAAGCCACTATAATTCCACTGATGAAGAAGGGAAATTCAAACAATGCCTTGGATTACAGGCCGATCTCCCTGTACTTGTAAACCAGATAAGTAACCAAATACTGGAATGTACGAGTATTTTGCAACACTCGTCAAAAGTCAATACTATCTGGTGTAAAAAGTGTAAATATTTTTTGTATTACATAACCCTTTCGGAGCTATCTTCGAATCAGTATGGTGCCGGATGGAATGGTTTTCCAGAGTTGTCTTCGATTCAGTATGGTGCCGGATGGAGTGGTTTTCCGGAGTTGTCTTCGACTCAGTATGGTACCGGATGGAGTGGTTTTTCCGGAGTTGTCTTCGACTCAGTATGGTGCCGGATGGGAGAAGTCAGACGAAGAAGATGAGCAAGCCTTCAAATTGGAAGGTAATTGGGCTTTGGAGTTTTCTTAATATCTATCTTTCAAATAGATATTAAGAAAACTCCAAAGCCCAATTACCTTCCAATTTGAATTTTCGCGCCATAAAGCACTTCTGTTGTGACATAAAAACGAGGTGAGCGTTGTTGTATGCAGTGGTGTAGCGGCATATGCATAAGGTCGGGAAGACCCGCTTACGTGGTTCATAAATTTTCGATTGTCGAATGCATAATGCTCCCACATTCTATTCTAAGATTTTCACCGTTCTAAGAGCTTCGTCAAGCTCTTTGGTGTGCACGTATGTAGTAAACTGTTCGATTTTGATGGTCTACCAGCAACTCACGCGTGGAGATGAAAGACATTGGGGCGTCTTTTGACAAAGGCCCAATGCATTGAAGTTCTTGTGTCTATCGTGGAGCGCGCAAATCCAAGTAAGGTTTGAGTGGTAAATTAATGTATAGCCAACAGACTGATCGAGTATGATAGCTAAAACTCTAGTGGACGATGGTACTACACTCGTGAAGACGGTGCTATGGGAAGAAAGTTTTGATTCGTTAGTATTTCTGGGGGATCTCGTGCACGTGGAAGGCAAACTCAATGTGGACAGGATTTGGGTACGAGCAATGTGTTAGTATTCTAACTATCGAATTGTCTTTTCATGATTTTGAAGCGCTTATAATTTTATCCACGTCTTTATCGGTAGCAGAGCTCGCGATCTCTAATCCTTCGTATCACTAAAGTGGAAGACGCCAACGAAGAGCTGCTGGATTGGACCCAAGTCATGGAGCTGACAAAAATGTTTTTCTGCGATTCGGGCGGTGCAAACACTTTCGTGAGTTGCTCGGGGGCGACGCTTTGGTGGCAGGTCGTCATTTGGTGGTGCGATACACTGCAACTAGCTAATACTTAGGAGTATCAAAATTCCTGACTGATGTGATTGGTTGCAGCATTTCGGCTATTTACCAAGCATTTTGTACCCAAAGTGTAGCGCGATGCCAAATTTTTCAGGTAAACACGTGATTTAATTTAGGGTATATATGGATGAAAAAATGCTTGACGGATAGTCTCAAATGTGTAGAGATTAGTAACGCAATGCGACCAAGTGAAGATTCCATTTCCCGAGGATATCCAAGACGTGTTCGGTAAATGTTAATTTAATTATTCTTTGGTAGTCTTAACAAGTAGACTATACTTAGCCCGAGGGTGGACGAGGCGTACGACTTGATCCTTGATGGCATTTTTAGCTTCAGCTTTTTGGGGAGCATCCACCCGCCATTTGATCGCACTGTGAAGTCAAAAGTGTCAGACGCGGATTGTTTCGATCGACATTCCATCAAGGAGGCATGTTAAGAATGGTACACGTCATTTCATGCCAAATATTTCGCTCGTCACTGCTCTTGTCTTATCGACACGCGTGTCTGCTTCGATAGAAAACGAAGGAGGAGTCGGTTTGGAACCTCAGATGTTGATTTCGTTAACATCACCGAAGATCTGGGGACATACCTAACTGAGTCTGGTAAGTTTCACTACGCCGGCGAACGGTTTGTTCCAAAGTAAGCACTGTGTTACTGTTTTTTTACACAGTTAACGAGCGTTGGATGTAGGTCGTTGGCGTACGAGTTTAATCTCGAGCTGCCAGAATATGCCGGTGCTGAACAGTGCATCAAGTTGTCGATCCCGTATTAGTTGCACCAAGGAAATCGGACTTTCGGAACCGTATTTTTAGCAGGATTATGGTAACTGTGATGGCAGTGCCGGTACGGCAACGTTTAAACGCTCGTAAAAACTGTAAGGATGTATTTCTGTCAAACGGTTATACCGTATTCACTTTAATTCTTCTTATTTTCGATCTAAATGCAATATACATCGTCCCAGAAAAAACAAACTCGTTTGGATTGAATGCCCGGAAAATATCCTAGCATCTCAACAGATCGTTCAAAGCGAAAAAAGGTAGCTATTTTGTCAACAGCATGTATGTGATGCAGAAATCAAACAGCGTTGTGTATGGCTTTACCCTGAAGTTCCACCACGTAATTTCTAAAACCTGTAATCGTGCAGGTCACTTTCTTCACGTCAAGAGATAATGGATTCAGCGGGGTCAAGGACAATTTCACACGATTTTGTCGTTCATCTTAGCCGTTCCTTGCATAAGTTCAATCGAAGCAACTGCAAGAGCACTGGCTTTAGTGCCGCTTCAAAGTTCAACAGAACGTGACGATATGTCTTCCAAGAACAAAAGTCCCGCTCGACGCTTGTCTCGATTCATTGTAGAGGAACACACTAAAATTGCTCCTGGGTAAGTATCGCATTAGCGATACCTAGAGTGCTCTAAGCAAAGAGACTAGTAGGTCGGTTTTATAAAACCTCTATCTGGATAATACACTTAACCAATTTACAGTGCTTTTTAATTTCATTTTGTGACAGTGTATCACTATCACGAGTTTTTACCACTTGTTGCAATTTTCTTGTTGGTTGCAAAAAACTCGTACATTCCAGTAGAGTAACAAGCCGTAACGCAGGGGCCACTTGCGCTGGCCTTTTCAAAAAATTGTAGAATCGTCAACGAAAGTGGAAAATTTGTGTTCTATTTCAGGAAGTCCCTCAAACCCTCCAAATCTGATGACTGCTTAATCGCCAGGGCCAAAGGTTCAACAACAATGATGAATAGTAAGGGTACCAAAGGACATCCCTGGGGAATACCGAATGTCACCTGGAAAGCACTCGAGATATCATTTTTAACTAGGAATTCGGCTGATGTTCCCGTATGTAATGTCCTCATCAATGCAATAAAAGCTTCCGAAAATCCAAATAGGGCCAGGTGGCAAACAAATATTCACGATCTAGCGAATCATAAGCCTTTGCAAAGTCTGACAAAAGTATCCCCGCACTATCATGTAGTGTCGGAGCTGTTCGAAGAGAACGATTCTGTAAAATAGCCATCATAGCTGCAACCACCTTATTCATCCGACGGACGTGGACAAACCCTTGTTGGGTGCCCCCAATAAGCTGACTTAGAAATGTCTGTAACCGTGCTGCAAGAATCTTCGCAAAAACTTTATAACTTGACTGCAAAATAGAAAGAACCATTTTTTATTTTTGGATCCAACTATCGTGATTACAGACTGGTATGATATACCAGTAGTTAAATGTGATGGATTCGTCCGCTATCTCGGGTATGAAATAGGACATGGCAATATGGAAATAAAAAATTGGGCGCTTAGTTGTCCAACGGAGATTAGTAACGGCGACCCATTGCAGATTGCCTTTTCCTGACAGAGTCACCTGTTCAACGCGGTCATTATCCCTGCTGTTTTGTTTACGACCAAAGTATTTGACCCTTCTGTGGCTGTAATGAAACGGTTAGTTCAATTCCAAAAAAGTTTTATCTGGAGGATGACCACAAAGGAAGAAGGCAGCGTCAGGCATAAGATCTCTCCAAAATTAATTTACACACCGAAGCAAGCAGGAGGAGTCGGGTTTGTTGCGCTTCCTATAGCTATTAGAGTACAACGATTGAAGGAAGCAGTAAAATGGTTGATCACGCCTGATGATTTGTACAATTGTTCTTGGATGTCATGAAAATGTTTTGGAAGTGAAGATACTTGTCCTTATATATCCCGAGATTGGGCTGGAAGAAGAATTCAATTCCTTCTCAGTTTATCAATCGGAAACCATGTATTTTAATGGAGGAACTGGGACAATGGTTAGGACCCGATACTAGTGACAGTCAAGAGTTGGCTGGGTATGTGTCCAAACACTTACCATCTATAATTATTCATGAGACTTCAAAGAACCCATCATGTGGAATGGACCCAGGATAACTTTTCACAATCACCATAGACATTGATAAAATCCCTTGTCACGGATCGTTGTCCTCATCAGTAGAGGCGTACTGGGGAACTTTCAATTGGACAGGAAATCCATGGATCCGAGAAGAATACTCGTCCAGGCTTGTCGCAAGAAAATACGACAGGATTCCAGAAGCAGTCATTGTTGCTTTACGAATATGCCGGATTTCTCGTGACAAGTTCTCATGGGAGGTTATGTCTTCTCAGCATCACTCACACACATATGCTACGCTGTGTCAATGGTTAGGCGCAATCATTTTAGCTTCACCAAGGGTAGTAGTGGGTGAATACATAGGTAGATATCCAAGTATTCGCTTATTTCAACCTCCATCATTTCTTGTGGTATATAACTGGCAAGTGGTTACTCCTGGAAAAGTCGAAGGAGAGGACGCTGTCACAGGCAAAATGATCTCCCAACAACAACAGGCAACCGAAATTTATTGGAAGATTATGACAACGACCAGATTTGAAATTGAGGAATGAATGAACATCAGAATAAAGTTGTTTTTCTATCCACATCCCCAATTTCATAAGTATCCTTGGCCTCATGGGGAAACAACATCTTCAATCTGGAGGATATCAAGTTTTACGGTTTAGATGATACTTTAAACAAGTGTATTGCCAGGCGATGGCACATGCCTTAATACATGTCGTAAAAAATGGGCAACACGACGGTCACAGGACTCCTGGTGGTCATCAGTCCAAAACTCAGACTCCAAAAGCGATCTGGAAGCATGGTCACATGCTATCCGATTACCAACTTTGGGTAATATACAGAATGGCAACCATGCATTAAATACGTTCTATTGTAAGGAGAACGTACACACCAACTGTGTGTTAGCCGCAGATTGTAACTGTACACGCTCAAACGTAGTACATATTCTTTGGGGTTGTGTGAGTGCTCGAAGGTTTTGGATCCGATTCATAGAACACTAGACAAGCCAATCATTAAGTCCAGCCGAACAGCACCGTTATAAAGATTCAATAGCGACACGACAGGCGCCGGACATTTCATCAGCAATTGAACATGAAATGACAGACGAATACGGTGTTCAATTATACGCTTATGAGGAGCAAATAACCCGGGAATAAGCGGGATAGCTCAAGTTTGGCAGTGGCAACTTGGTAAGCGATTCGATTTTTGAAGGCAAACGGAGGAATCATTTCGAACACACGTAATAGATTTGGAACCAGTGTAAGTCTTAATTAAGCCAAGTAGCGGCTTTCGAACGATAACGAACTCAACTGCGAGAAGATGGTGTGCGGTTGGAGTTACGAACACAGTGCTTTTTCAACTTTTTCAACATTACAATAGCACCTTTACGTCAGAAGAAGTATCATAACGTTACCGATCATCATATTCCTCCCGATATTCTAGACCCTGAATTAGTAGCGAGAGTCAGTAAGTTTATAGTAGCCAATAGTTAATGACTAAATGGACTACTTTTATTTTTATTATTAGATTAAGAAACGTATTGTTGTATCGAACATTGGAATCCCTTTTTTGATTTTCAAGCGAAATTTTTAGGTGGAGTATTTCGTCTTGACTACACAATTTCCCGAGTATTTTGCGACATTCGTCAAAAGTCACTACTGTTTGGTGTAAAAAGTGTAAATATATTTTGTGCTTCCATACCCTTTTCAAATAAATATTAGGAAAACTCCAAAACTCAATTACCTTCGAGCTCGCGGCATAAAGCAGCCAACATCAGCCATGGTCGCCCAGACTATTATGGCAACTATTCAATATGTTGTTGTTTGCTATCTTCGATGAAAAGAGTCTATCATTTAAAGACGCATGGTATCGATATTGGAGTCAAGCGCGGGAAATGTTACGAGTATGGCATGTGCTGCGCAATTTAGTTCATTTCGGACCTACCATAAAAGCGGATTTTAACATCATTAACAATGGCAATTAGACTCCCTCCAAAAAGTCTGCTAAGGCTGTTACCAAGTCGGGCAAAGGCCGCGGCAAGCAGCGTGTTGAGTCGTACTCGAGGTACATCTACAAGATGTTGCGTCAGGTCCACCCAGAGATAGGTATCAATCAGCAAGCGCGGTTCGTCCATCATGACTCTTTCTGTAACGACATTTTCGATAGCATTGCCTTGGAAGCCGGCGAACTCTCCCATTACAACAAGATATCGACGCTTTCCAGCCGTGAGATTCAGACGGCTGTCCGTCTGATGCTTCCTGGAGAGTTGACAAAGCACGCTGTTTCGGAGGGCACGAAGGCTGTGACCAAGTTCACATCGACTTATATCTAAACCATCCTCTCGTAGCCTTGATCATTGCGGAACCAATGCTGCATACTTACCCTGGTGTTTTTGAACACCAATGTTACGCATAATTCCATATTAAAACTTATTTTAGATTAACTTGCCTGTCGAATTTAACACATGTAGACGAGTCGTCTGCCACTTAGAGCACCGGTAACGCAACGGAAACAGTTCAATTTTATGCACGGGTTCAGTGCTTGTGGGAGCTTCAACGATAGAACAGACCCAATGGGGTCCTCCACTATACCAAGAAGATGAAACAGTATAAACCGTCGATGGAGTTATCTACAAACAGCAGCGTTAGATCAGAGAATAATGTGATATTTGAGACAATAGGAAACAAACCACATACGTAAAAATCTCTCGCCGACACCATATTTTGCTACAGCCTCTACTTTGCATTAGCAGCTTGGACATCCTCTGGAATAGTAGTGGATGGTTCTGCAACAGCGGTACAGGAAGCGATCCATATGGAATTCCGTTTTTCGGATCCAAGCCAACGTAGTTACACCACTTTCACCACCATTCAGCTCCCACCAGGTTCCAGGTCTAAGCAGACAGAAACACCATACAGAAAAGTGACTTAATTAACAAATAGTTCGCCGCCACCCGAAATACGAAGCAACCTACTTATCCAACGCTAAAATTGCGGGTGACTTCCAGCCATTGCTGTACTGACGTCGAGGCAGAACAGCAAGAACAACGACAAGTCGAAGAGCTGGATGATATACTGCTACTTTATGTTGTTGGAGCGAATAAAAATAACAAGCTTATGTGTCTGCTTAATTTGAAATGCAGGTTTCAGCAACACAGACAGGAGAGATAGGATGGGACAAAGAAGCATTTGTGAATTGGGCAGAGGGAGCATTTGCTGTACAGTGAAAGTTGCATCAACTAAAGTTTGCTGCATGTATTCTGTTTGGTCTAATGCCTGAAACCACCGACCTTGAAAAACACATCGTGACATGAGTTGTGGTACAATTCACCCCGTATGGATGAGCTCCTTCATGGTTCCAAATTCTTGTTGAAAGAACTACTGACGACATTATACAGTACTTTTCGATATATAACCTCATTACTTAACCAATTTATACAATGTACTTTTTTCAGTTTCATTTCGTGACAGTGTGTCACTATCACGAGTTTTTACCACTTGTTGCAACTTTCTTGTTGGTTGCAAAAAGCTCGTACATTCCAGTACTTATTTTTGGAGTTGATCTAAAATGGACTCTTGCAAGATACCTACAGACCTGGACGGAAAGATGTGACGAACACAGTTATATGACAGTCCAAGGGTTCAATACGAATATTTTGACCAATATTGCACCGACATTGTGTAGCTATCTACTGTATCAGAAAAATGTTGCACTCCGGTCAGTCTCACTCGCACCCACGCAGTCCGTGCCGACGCTTTGGCACGAATGTGAATGTGTGTAGTTATGGACGACCCCTGGCGCAATTATTGGCTACCGCGTTGACTACGAATACTTATTGTATCCTTTTTTCTTTTATTGCACAGGAAATGTTCGACACTAGGGCATCATAACGTCTGCTAATACATGTAATGCTGTGTTGTAAAGTTTTAAGTGTTGATGAGTTATCGTTTGAAGTACTAGCGTGGCCCCTGATGCTACCCGGTCAGGCAGCCTGCCAGTCGCCTTGCTGGGTAGGCCAACAAAATTTGAAGCTTCGTCAGCGCAGGCGGAGCGGAGGCGGCGATAGGAGAAGAGGCGAAAGTAAATGGCTCGTTTGGTGCTGGGGGTTGCGGGGTTGGGGGAGGGCGGGCGCTACCCGGTCGGGCAGCATGCCCCCCCCTGCCGGGTAAGCCGAACTAACGACAGGAGCTTCATAGGTGGTGGCGGGAGCGGAGCCGGCTAGACTGAAGAGCGAAAGCCAAACGGCTCGCTTGGGTGCTTGGCGAAGGATGGGGAACATGGGTAGCGGGGTCTTGGGGGGTGAAAAGTCTGCGTGGCCGTCGTCAAAAAGGTTTCCAAAATTTTAACAGCCCTATACGCAGACCAAGTATAGGGCCGGAACCATCTTCATGCCCATTGGAGAGCCAATTTTCCTTTGAAAATTCTCGGCCTGACAGCCGAAACGATGCAAAAACTCGTTCGGGGACCGGGCCTGCGCCTTAGCGCTAGAAGGCTTCGGGTGCGTCATTAGTTGATGGACAATGGGCGCTTTTGGTGCTAAGCCCGTGCCCGAAGATGCGCCGTCCAAATCGCCCGCTATGCCGAGACATGGCACCGCGAGATAGCTGTCCGTGTCCCCATTTTCGGACTCAAACGGGGGCAAAGGTGTAATTTCTGATTCAAGAGTTAGAATTTAAATTTTGACCAATCCCATCGGCCTCGGTATTTAGCTACAAATCTGCTTTTATGTCATGACATCCTATTGGCTACAAGTGGACTAAACCTAATTATTTGTCACACAATTTTGCCCATCTCGATTGTATACAGTGGCGCCATCGGGTGTGTCACATCTTTCTGTCCAGGTCTGTATTCCGGTTTATTGAGGATTTTTTCTCAAAACATTGTGGAAAACAGTAATTTGCCGACTCATGCGCTACAGAGAAGTCATCATAAGACGGAGATTACCCTATTATGATATGCCCACGTACTGGAAATCGGGCTATTATATCGCTTTTATCGACACTTAAGTCCTTTATGTCAGTTATTGATACTTCTCGAATAGTTGTATGTCGCATACGCTAAAAGGGGGCAGCAGAGTAGCATAAATGGATCGTTAATTTTAAATGGGCCGAAAAAAAGATGATTTCAGCCCGATTGTACTTAGTAGAAAATATATGGTACAATCAAACGATGGACCACGCGACGTTCAGGAAACAATCGCACCAGAGTCGAAGCCCGGACGGGTAGGACAGGAGTACATTGCCACCGTAAAACAAGCGGGCGCCCACACCGTTAGGTGTGCGGCCCCTGACTGAGCGGTTGGTGTATTACTTGCCTTCTTTGTCAGGATAGCCGACCGGGTGCTGGGCTGCAGTTGCTCATCTGAGCCCATCACACGGGGAGGTGATTTTTAGTGGGTAAAAGTTCCACACTGCCCTTGCGTAGTACTTTTCTTCTGGGGTGAGGCGTGACTGCCGGAAGGAGAAGAACGGTGAGGGCGCGCTGAACCCTTGTCAATCGTTGTGTTGACGATCGTGCATTAGGGAAAGGTACGCTGTATCCGGAACCTAAGAATCGTATGTGATAATAAAACATGGGGGAAAGCAGCTGAAGTTCGCTTCGGTTGTAGGGCGTTTTCCATCCTCGCAGGCGTCCGCTTCTGCAAAAAAAAAGGAAACAATCGCATCGGCTGATAATATTGGCACATGCTAGCCAGTTCGTTCCACGACTGCCTCTCGCTTTTGGTGTTGTCGCTCTGTGCCAGACCCATATATCTCTCACCTGACTCTGTCTCCTGACACGTTCCTTCAGCTTATCCGCTTTAGCTGGTTCGGATGGAAAGCACCGGTATTTAATGCCAGCCTGCTTAAAGATGCTCGAGCAGCCCTCTCATAAGAGTAAAGTGGCTTCCCGAGGCGACCAGCGATATAGCCTTTTAGTTCGCCGATAATCTTACACCCCCTCTGGAAATTTGTCGTCTGGGGTTAGATTGGTGCTCACTGTGTGTTTCTCTTTATATCGGCTCCATGAAGAGAATAACAATAGACGAGCCTTCAAAAGGAGACTTTTGTGCCTAATGGAGCATGTAACAACATTTTATCGGCCGGCAAAACTAAACCTGTGAACCACTTTAAGCATTAAAGAGATTAAGAATATTGATTAATTAAAGCCACGGAGGTAAAATTTCTCTTCCTATTACATAAGAAAGGGTGCATTTGAGCCGCGATCGCTTACAGTCTCGCCTTCTACATATTTCCCAAAGTTCTTCATGTCAGTGTGATGTTGGAAGTAAGGGTGCCACAGTCGGTCGTATGATAGATCATCCCTCTATGCTTTAGCGATTATGTTGTCACACTTGGCACGACTTCTTTCGCCGATCCAAGGAATCTTAGTGCGCTTTGGTCTTGTTGCGCGTAACTCCGCGGCATGACGTATTGCTGGAAAGCTACTTTAAAAAAATGAATGCAGACTTGAAAACGACTTCTTCTAATGAAAGCATTTTGAGCAGTAAGTGATTGAGGTGCCAAACTTCATCGTGGAGATTAAAATATGCTATGAATCCACTGATGACGGAGCCGATAAAAAAGTCTATCTTTATGTCCGCTAACTTTCGCCACATAGCTTGATAGAAATCGACGGTATCGCGTACTTCATCATCACATTTTCTACTAAGTACTAGCGGATCCATACAGTTGAACCCATTTTTTCCGCCCCATCAAGTAATTATCTCGGATGAAAAACCGTCTTTTATGTAAATGACATTTTTAATGTCAGTTTTATGCACGCCTGCTACTTCTTCTGCATTGTTGCATTTCCACAATTAGTCAAATAGCAGTACTCGCTGAGATCTTATTTGGGGTAGTCAGGTAAACGTACATGTACAAAAGTTTGGACAGAGCCCAATAACCATGTCAAGCTTCTCCACAAGCCATGTCTATTTGGCCCATCAGCCAAGCTAATGTGTAGGCTCCAAAGCCATTTTGATCAGGTCTAAGTGCTGTGTGGTGCGTGTACTTTTTTTTATTTGGCCTTCGACTGTATAGGTTACAGGCGCCACATTCCCCAATCCCAGCAAAATATCTCGCCTCACTCGAATTGATGTTGCTGATTGGACTTTTGTAAAGATTTGTCGATTCGCTCTATTGACGCACACTCGACAAGTCAGCGGAGCTCACTTTGTTTTGTGTATCTCTCTCGAAGAGATCGCCTCTGGTTCCAAAGATCGGTGACAATTGTGCTCCTGTAGATCACGTAGCCACAATCCATGGAAATGGAGGATATTCGAAAATATGTTGTATTTACACTAAATATTCTTCAAGGGCGATACATACCTTTGCTGTGATGGAGCCGATTCCCAAATCCAGATCAGAAGTCCTTGAAGGAACTTGAATTCCTACTGGCCCGGAGGACCAATTATCGGAGGAAATACTCCGTGAATACTGTTCAAACTATTGATCGGCCCGATCATTCTAGCCTTCCGACCGGTCATCATAAACGACCGGATCAACTTTTTAACTTCATCTCACCTTGTGTACCCATGGGTTCACGGTGGTTACACTGACGAGGTGGACTCTATCTGAATGTGACCTTCCCGATCCGGTCGGAGAAAATGAACTTAGTCAAGACGGGGCTGTTATCCGGTGGAAATTTTAACCGGAGGACAGATTAGGGGTGATACTTTATGTAAAATACCGTATAGATCACGGTCGGGAAGTTTCGACAGATTGGACCAGCCACATAACGAGAGCTAACCACTTAGAGATACGTAATTTCTACGATATAATCACGATCTTCTACTCTAAATCCACTTAGTTATAACCTTTCTAGTTTACTAACGTGCTTAAGACGCGTGGACGTGAGGGTGAGGATAAAAGAATCTAATACAATCTCAACGGGGGACTTCCGATGAGTCAACGTTCGTCAGTGCGCGTCTCAGCCGAGTAAAGGTTGAGCTACAGGGCCGACACGTGGCGGGTTTAGGGGCCTATTATTTGAAATTTAAAAACCAATAATAAGTGTACAGTATGTGACTTACCTAATACTTTGAACTTAATCATCCCGTCACATGATATCCCGAACTTATCCTTCGCAATAATCCGACCACTATGATGTAGTCGCTCTCAGAAATTCCTTCTGAGTTGCGAACACCCACGGGGGACCCAGATGACTGACTTTCGGAGGGGGTACTCCGTCCATCCAGGTCTTGATCCGAGCCAGCATCCACCCGGCTGAATCGGTCACTCCCATCACCTTGGTTGTGACGACTTGGATGGTCCATGTTTGTAAAGCTCACCTTGTGTACCCGTCAGCACTGGCTGTTACGCTCTCTTGGTGGACTCTAGGGCGAAAAAGTAAAAGTCCGTCGAATAGGGGGACGAGGGTTAGAACTAGGGTTGCTCCTGGGCGAAATCTTCACCGGGGAGCAGGATTGGCGTTATACTTGAAGTTTATATACCGCGGAGGCTGGAACGAGGATAATCGATCGGCCAGCTAAACCAAATATAATAAAGGGGTAAATCCAATCTTGTGGGCAAATAGGGAATCCAAACAATACCCCACAATCTTCCACAGTAGGCCAAAACGTTACCACCCTTTCCAATAGAAATAAACCGTTCAAAACACGGGCGACTTGAGTTGAGTATAGGTTTCACAACGATTCCCGGTCAGGGGACTTCCGGTGGGTTCCTCTTAACCTTCCCCGGCTAAACCAATAGCAGCAAGAGGGGACCTTGTTAGCCCTCTGCTGTGAACCTATGAAATGACTTGCGTCTTAGAAAGCGAAACGTATACTGATTTTTATCCCTCGATCCAATACAACCTTTTGTGTAACCTACCCAAAATAACCTGGCTGGGTAGTTATGTGCCTTGCCTGACATAGCGCGGTCAGCTCAACCTGGATAGCCCTTTCTGTACCGTACACCAAATATCCTACTCAACCTGGATACCCATTTGTGTACCGTACACCAAATATTCTGCTCGACCTAGATACCCCTTTGTGAAGCGTACACCAAATATTCTGCTACCCCTTTGTGTAACGTACACCAAATATCCTGCTCGACCTGGATAGCCTTCCACCTCGATCTGAACAAGACCTGGCCGCCGACTCCGATTCCTCAGCAGCGGCCACGCATCCACCTTCGGCGTCCCATCCGGCTTCTACAGGGGCAAAGCCTTCCTCAGGGCCCTTCATACGTACATCCCTTAGCCGATCCGCCCCTTGGTCACCTATAACCACCGTCAACAACCATCCAGCTCCACCTGGTCCGACCGACCATTTTCTGGCTGACCTGGTTCCGATCCTCCGGATCACCCTCATCTAGCTTGATTCCATGCCTTGCACCGATCCGTCGCTTGTGAGTACACCGGGCAGCTGTCATTCTGCATTCGATGTTGGCCGCTAGCTTGGGCCAACATTTCCACCAATCAAGTGAGTGTATTTACTTCTCATTAGCCCGTTAATTCCAGGACCTTCACCACACAACCGTTACTGTCCTTGTGATTCTTTCCGGTCGGGCTATCCTTTCCGGTCGGCCGGTCCATCTCCGATCACATCGATCCTCCTATCCTGGTCGGCCATCCAGTAACTGAACCACCTACCCGGTCGGGTCCTTCCAGCCACAATGACACCTAATCCAATAACGATCGACTTCTTCCCGTTTCAATGTCTACCGTTCGGAGTCTGTGATTGTCTAAATAATGTCCAGATTTACCCGATCGGCAAGGCCGGTCGGTCGGCCGTGGCGACCAGCCGGTCGGACCAGCTCATATCGACCAAAATACCAGTCTTCAACCATAATACCACCCAGCGGTCGCAATAAAACAATCCTCCAGGCTGATCGGCATATCCCGACTAGTATTCCGATACTTGAGGAAGGTCCGATGAGTTATTTCATCTCTCCGCGGACGGTCGGTCAGCCCGACCTTTCCATTCCACCAAAAGCACCCATGATCCGATCGGATAACGGTGACTTCTATACTTTTCCAAATATTTTCCACTATCCACAGTTACCGATCGCCTCGTCATTGGTCAGGTCGACTCGTCTCAGGTGGCAACCGCCACTTCTTGCCAATCCATAGTAGCTGGTGCCGTGATCATTCAATCAGCGCAGCCGTGTCTACCACTCACGTTTACATTTTTAAAACCCACTTTACCACACCGCCCCTGAGCCGGATCGCAGATGCACAACGGTAGCGATCCGACACACACACCATATCTACTCTTTTTAGCTCGAGAAAATGCCCGGCTCAACTCCATTCCACTTCAACGACCACCCCCTCTTTGTTCACACTTCTTCCAGTATCCGTTGCGGGCTGGTCTCTCCACTGGTTCCAGCAGCTACAATTCCTGATTGAGGGCACTGACCCACTTGCCTTGGGTGCGGCGGATGCTGGTCGTCTACGGGACGGCATACGCGCGATGGCCGAGGAATTTACTTCACTTTCCATGGCCGGCCGGTCGCTCCAGGCTCAACTTGCCGCTCGGCAGGTCGACCGAGAGACGGACGCGTGATGTCGAATATTGCCAGTTGTTGCCTCACCAGGTCGCGACCGCGGAATCTTAGGCTCGAGATTCACCCATTAGACTAAATGCCTTGCGCAAGGATTACGACCGCATCAACGATGTCCATGCTGAGCTGATCAAGGGTCGGTCGGAGATGGAGAGCAAAATTCAGGCTTTGCCCGCTGAACGCGATTGTTTGTCCACCGCGGCCGATTTCGACAAGACGCAAGCGTCCGAAGAGGTCACGCGGACTGAACTCGTCTGCCTGCTGCTTTGGACGGAAGTCACCGACCTTCAATCCGAACGGGATCGACTGAAGGCGACCCCTGACACAGTCAGTGCTCTACTGTCGCCCACTGAAGTTTTATGTGACACGGTCCACGACCAGAAAGTACGCATTCCATCGTTTTCCACATGATCTGCTAATCACGAATTAGTTCTCCTTATTTCAGATGGTCACATTGAAAATCTCCAAAAAACATTAACGGTAGCGATCCGTCGATTCGAACGAATCGAGGTTCTTCACCGGGGTCATGATCGGCTAGTGGGAGCGCTGGCCCTTGCAACCCAGAAGGTGACTCGCCTCGAAGAACATCTCATCCATGCTGAGGAGCAGACCGGGCTGCTCTCGACTCAGCTCTCAAAGGCTCGAGCCGATCGGTGTGAGCTGCAGAAGATCCTAAGCTGTTCTCGGAAAGATGTTGAAGACTATCGACAGAAACTGGCTCACGCATCGCCCTCGGCGAATCTCTTAACCGGGGTCGGTGGAACAGGCTTCGTCCGGTGATCGGGTTGTCGACTTACGACCATCGGATGACGAAGAAAAGGACGACTTGGAAGAAATTCCGAGGAAGAGGCCGATTGCTGGCTGACCATCCCACAGTCTACCAAGCATTGTATCCGCATCTATCTCCGGTCCAACTTCAATTCGGCCGGACACCGATCCTGCCTCCACTGGTCCGTTTATGGACCTTTGGTTCACCGAGGATAGGTATATGAAAAATGCAGAAATAGAATGTCATAAGTCTTGGATGCCTGAGCTGCCGTGGGGACTCCACAAAGAATTTCTGGAGAAAAAGTCGCTTACCCGTTTTTGCTCTCGACCCGACCATTGGTTCATCCCTGCCAGCATAGAACACGCTTTACAGCGCGCAGGTGCATGGCGCGTGTACAGTCAAGGTACTGTGAGAGATAGATAGAGCCACAGCGGCATCTGGAAGTGTCACATTCGCGACATGAGAAGAGAGCCAATCATCTCATGATGCGGCGTCTTCTCTTTAATGGCTTTTGTTGTCACTGGGCGTCAGGACTTGACTCATTACCATGGGGTTGCGACAGCATGTTCACATCCGAACTTGCAAATCGTCTTTGTAATATACTGCTTTTGGCTCACAAACAATTCATCATTTTTCATATCGTAGTCAAGTTCCATACGCAATACAAATCGGGCATCACCAAGTGACTTTAGTATGAAGTGTTTGGATAGCCCTTGATCGTCGACATAGAGCACCACATAGCTGACTGAAGCGCTCTTGCCATCACCGTCGGTGCGGCGGTGCGCACGAAGAAACATGGGTCTGCACGACATTGGGTGAGGACGTGATGAAATGCGGGGCTCATTTGTTGTGATGCCCGCCTTTGCCGGAATATGCCGGACGCATACTTGTACGTCCGAATTCTTGCATTATGACCTGCCATTCATATCACACCCATCAACCCACGTTGGATCATCATAACGTTTCCATTATACCCTGCGATGGGTTCGAACATACTGATGCTTCCTTTCAGATCGGACGTCGACGCTCTTCTCCACTTCGAACTCATCCTTATCCAGTGGCCTTCTCGGCTATCTTGGGCTTCATCAAAGTCAAATCGATCAACCAACGACAACATGCTTGGTTGAGGACGCGTCATCCTCAACCAAGCATGTTGTCGTTGGTTGATCGGGAAATTCCTTCAACGTTCCGTACACATAACATCACAATTCTTCTACACCATGTACAGGTCTGAATGAAAAGGTTTTCAACCGAAGTGGATAAAGTAATTAAAATATACGTAAAATACGAAAGGTTCGCAACCAAAGTGGAGATATCTTCATTCAAAGTGAAATGTACAGTAAGTTAGTATTATTTTTTGTATTTTGGATGGAGTCAACATCGAGGCGAAAAAATGCACCCGTTTCATTACGGCGAACGGCCGTTGCAAGACTTGTGGAAGCGGACTGTGTGGTTACGTACGTGTAGTACGGAAAGGACCGGCAGCGATGTGAGCGTAAGAACAGGATTGGCCTTTGCTCGACCACCTGCTGGCAAGCACGTACTTTTTCTGGATGTAGTGAAAATTCATCTTTTATTCTGTGGAGACAAATTTGACCAAATATGAGGCGCGGGCGCGGAGGCCGCAATGAACACGAACGAAGCTATAAAACTGCAAATGTTGTTTGAATGTGATGTAGCTGCCCCGACCGAGTGCTGCTCAATGATAGAGGTCTTATGCGACTTGTTATCGCTGGTCTGATTCACGTGGATGATTATCATTTGTACCACAATATGTACGCTTTTGTTTTCGGCATCAAGCGTTATGATGAAAAGCTGACGTTTTAGTATTCAGGATTTCATTCCTTTGGAAAGGGTACAAACTTGAGCACAAGTTGGGGAGCATGCGTTTCCTATTCACCATTTGCTACTTGCTTGTGATGTGTCACGCACTTGTCGTGATAGTGGCACTTGTTTTAGCCAAACAATTTCAAGTATGGGTACGTGACGTGCTATCTGCTCCCTGTAGCCTTCTGATCTGATCTTCGCTTTGCAGGGCCCTATGCATCTGTGTAGTGTGAGGTTTTCAGGTGTCTTGTTTGCGGTAAAGGTGAGTAAATAGTTAGGGTGTATTTTGTATGCAGCTTCAGAAGAATGCGTTGGGAAAGCGTACTTTTAGGGTAACCAAACCTGGAAAAGGCGAGAAAGCACTACAGTACAATTTGACCCCATAGATCATATGCGACGACAACGCGAGCTGTCTCGGTCGGAGCAGGTTTTTCAACAGGAGCTCGTGGATCAATTTCGACGTGAAAACAACAGGGACGATGGTGCTTTCGTTGAAACTCAGAACCTGCGGATAGCGGTTCAGCAGTTCTGGGTAAGTAACTTGCTGAAGTTTACAGTGGTAGTGGGGCAGCCTGTAACGGGGCTGGACGTTTCGGACGCGAGGAAACGCAAGCGAGCAATGCAACTATTGAGATACATGGTCATGACTACACCATTGATTGAAGACCCCAAGCAACACGGTATTTTCCCCAAAGGACTATCAACAATTAATGTACATGTATAGAGATTTTTTATTGACAATGTACTTGTATTATCCTACTTTCCATACTTCATGTCCTCATAACGAACCGCCGCGTCGCGCTTTCTCTTGCTCTTCGACATCTTGGAAATATAAGAAAACACGAGATGAGCGCGGAATTCCAACAGCTACAGTACTGTAGAAACTTTTCTTATAATTTAATTATTATTTTACTTTGGATGAGGATATCTCCACTTTGGTTGTGAACCTTTCGTATTTTACGTATTTTATGTATCTTTATCCACTTCGGTTAAAAACCTTTTCATTTAGACCTGTAAATGGTGTAGAAGACAAGAAGCTAAACTAGTTTTAAAGCAAAGTTGGATTTTCAGGTTTTGGGAAAATGAGGTTTCATGTAATGTCGGATTCTTTAAGTAGGCATGAAAAAGTAGTTTGACATCCTTAAAGAATCGGGGGTCCAGCTCTGTCTGAACGGCCACAACCACGGTGAAAACCACGACTATTCTTCGTCGCTTATGATGCACTTCGTGACCAATGGTGCTGGTGGTGGTATCCAGAAGGATTCGGCCAGCGGTATCTCCGATTTTGCGAAGGGTTCTGTCGAGACTGTTTGGGCTTACGGTGGCCACGAGTATGGCTTTATGTCTGTGGAGGCCACTGAGGAGTGGCTGAAACTGCAATATCACACGGCCGATGACTCGTGGACATTTGAGGAGAGCTTTAAGTCAACCAAGATTGGCGGCGTGGCGACAAAGCACTGCTGGTACATCCCGATTGACGGTGGATCGGGCAAAGAATTCTGAGCTGAAAATTGCATGTCAAGCGATGGGGGCATGTACAGTACCGTAGAAGTTGAATTGCTTCGATCATGTTACATTTTGCTGGGAGGAAAAACCAATATCGCTTGCAGTGCAAACCAACATTTTTTACTTACGGTACACTTTTCACTATCGCCGGTTTGGAGTATCCTCCAATTTCGAACCACTATGTGCAAAATCAGCCAGGTAAGTTTCAAATTTCTTCATGTTTTCTTTTGATGGTATCTTTTCATATTCTCTCCCGATACCTGACGGTGTGTGCTTCCTAATTCCATGTGGGATTTCATGTCAAAGTCGATTAGGGAGCGGTTGAGACACCGCCTTCAAAGCTGCTGCTATACTTTTAATTATCGTAGGAGGACGAGTGTCGAGCTGCGAGGAGGCTAAGGCTTGACTGATAGCGTAGACTCGGCAATTTCCTGGTGCGGGGGTACTTACTTCGAGTACCCCCTAAGATTCTTGTGGCTTGTGCAATCGTTGTTATATTGTTGTTTTTTTTGTCAGACATTGCGCTAACAGCTGATGCAGTGTTTGAAAAAGTTGTTACGATACTGTGAGCTGAAGAAACCGCCACCTCTTTTTTTTGAAGGCAACCAAATCCAGCGAAGTAACCAAATGTGAAGCCGAGGGGCACAGCACCTTGCAAGTAACTCATCCAGGAGCCACGATAGGCCTTTGGAGCGTAATCGTGAACCCACAGCGGCGAGTACGCGCAACTGAACGCTTGTGTCAAGCCGACACAGCCTTGCAATGATATGTGGAGTACTTTGGAGTACCAAACCGATGTGGGAGTGCATGCGAGACCGAGAACCGCCACGTTGCTGACCACGATCTTGAATCACGGCCACAATCTTGGCCGCATCCCCCGGATTTCCTCGTTGACTTCGACACGTTTTCAGGTGCATCTTCTTTCTTCTTTTTAGTCACTACAACTTGTGCCTCCTTCGTGACCGAATTGTCTCGATTAGGTGCTGTTTTTTTTTACCTTTCGTCTCCAAAGTGTTGTCGACTTCGCCGTCTAGTATCTCCTATGTCGGTTTGCTTCATCACTCAATGTCTCGATGTTTTCCACATGCCTGGTCGACGTAACCGCTCGATCACGGAGTAAGAGCACTTTATATCCCTTGGTTTCATCATTTTTTCCAAGGATTAGTGCCCTTTCTGCATGTCTGGCTAGAGACTTCTTCTTCGGGTCCCTCCAAACCATGCAAGAAGAGCCAAAAAACACGATATCCGAAACGCTTGCGGGCGTGCTTGTCAGCACCTCTATCGGCGAAGCTCTTCTCGGGTTCGCTCTAGAAGGGCTTTAGTTCAGGATGTACGTTGCGTACTCCGCTGCCTCGGACCAATTCAACGGGACACCTGAACCAAAACTCATACACCGGACCATATTAAAAATGATTCGGTTCATTCTTTCCGACTTTCCATTAGAGGACGGGTATCCAGGTTCCGCGATCTGGCGTCTGACCCCGGTCCTTTTACAAAACAGTTCCACATTTCGGTACTTAGTACCCCCATCCGTCCTTAGAACGTGAATTTTGCAGTTGAATTCATTCTCAAACCAAGCTAGTAAATGTTCAAACATTTTTGCAACCCGATATTTCGGTTGGGCAGCAAACACCCGCACATAATTTGAGCAATGGTCAACGAAGACCACGAGATAGCGGTTTCCACGTCTGCCCTTTGGCGTAATCGATCCCTTTAGGTCGCTACAGATTACTCTACCGATACGATCGGTTGGAGCATTCTGTCCCGAGTCCTTTTGGAGTTGCCTTGACCTGCATGTCTTGCCCTCCGAGCAAGACAAACAGGTAGGCCGACGCCGATCAATTATATTTTTTCCAGACGCGGGATTTCTGGCGATTCGTTCAATCGTGTCGTACGCCAGATGTCCCAAACGGACATGAAAGTCGTAAAGGGTGCCTTCTTGTTGGTCCGAACCAGGTTTCGGTTAGTCCAGTGGTTAAGGACCTGTCCCCAGGACCGGGAGATTGCGGGTTCGAGTCCCACCGTGAACGAAAATTCAAAGTAGAACCAACTTGGTTGGGTTGTAAGTATAATGAGACACATTCAACCAAGATCCCACCATCTGGTAGCATAAGCTTGTCATTTTGCTGGCAATTCTTTGCCTCTTCCAGCAAACTTTCATCGGACACCAGGTGGCGACTAGCGCCACTGTCCACAATCCAAAACTCCTCATCGGACAGTGACTCCAACTTAGGTTCATGTTCGTAAATTTCAGAGTCTTCAATCGTGGATAAAACAAAATGTTTTTTTTGCCATTTCTGGCGTCAGAACGTTTCTCAAAGCGTCTTTAGGTTCCTTTTTTATTCCCTGCTCGGCAATTTCTCTGTATATGTCCTTCTTTGCCGCAATTGTAGCATACACTCTTATTGTAGTGCTCATCCACGGAATTAACAAAGTTTCGGGGTGTTTCTCTACTTTTCTTGAATCGTCTTTAAGTTCTGGAGCCCATGCAATTAATTCCTGCGCGCGTGTTGCATGTAATCTGCGCGCTGAGGGTTGTATCGTATCATTAAACCCATCTTCATATCCGGGGCGGCGTATTTCACAATATTTTGAGCGATAAGGCTTTCGTGTGAACCACTTTCTCGCGCCAATGCCACCAAGTACAAAACATGCTGTGTCCAATTTCTTCTTGGATCTTTTTCAGAAGCTAATAGATTGGCGACTTGCTGGTGAGAGATATTCATTTAAAAAGCGTGAAACATCTGGTCGAGAACGAAATATATTTCCTGTGAAATTGCCCACCATGTCATGATGTTTGCGCGAAAATATTTCGCTGCAACACCTTCCATTGTTCACTTTACTTGTTTACTTTCAAGCGCTCCGTCTATACAAAACCGGTTGACAATTGCGCTACTTGAAGGGCTTCGATAAGCAGATAAGCCCTCTGCTAAAGCCTGCACCCAAACCTGGGTAAATCTCCGCCCCTGAAAAGTTTGAGGTCGTCAACTTCGGATCTTCATCGATCCACCCATCCGCACTTTATTTTCAGCAGGATTTCGGAAAATTTTAGCCCCTTCCTGGGCTGGTGCTGCAGGAGCATTTCCTTGTGGAGGCACCCATCCACCTCCCTGTTCAATTCCATTATCTGCTCCTAAATCTTGCAGACGCAGCCACTGTCGGAACCCTTGTTTGACTTTGGCGACCCAGCAGATAATGCATCGTGCATTCGCTCTTCCTCCAGAGCGGCAATTATTTCTTCCATGCACTTCATATATGCAAGAACAGTTTTAAAGTCCACCTTTTCTTTTGTGGTGAAGTGACCCAAAAATTAACGGACTAATGATAGTGGACGCCCCCACCTGATTGGTGGAAATGTCGCCCTTAGCTGGATGCCCGGACCGGTCGACAAGGGACGCGATCTGAGGGCCGCCGGATGTATCTACTAGCGGCCGGACGGCGCCAGGCCCGGAATCAGGCCGGACGAACGCGACTGAAGACGTGGATAGTTGGGCTAGCGGGCTAAGCGGACGGGACGACCGCGGATGGCGGACGGCCGAGGGGCGGATTGGTGGCGGATTGTTGGAAGGTATGAGCGAAAGGGGCCTGAAGGAGGATGAGTGTTCTAGTGGACGAAGGAGGCACCCGGATCGGACGTGGAGCTGCCAAGGAAGTGCTAGCGCCAGCGGCCAGGGAGCTCAGATGGATGGCCATCCGGCCGAGCCGGCCGGGTTCGATGTACCAGCCGGACTGGTACCAGCTAGGTTCGGTGTACCGGCCGGGCTGGTACCATCTGGGGTTGGTGTACCGGCCGGGCGGGTACACAAAAATCGGAGTTAACCGGGCTACTTCGGGTAAGACACATGACTGGCCAGCCGGGCTATTTGGGGTAGGTTACACAAAAGGGAGTATTGGATATAGGGATAAATCAGTATACGTTTCGCTTTCTTAGACACAAGTCGCTTTTATTGGTTCACAGCGGAGGGCTAACAAGGTCCCCTCTTGCTGCTATTGGTTTGCCCGGGGAAGGTTAAAGTAACCCACCGGAAGTCCCCTGACCGGGAGTCGCGGCGTTGCGTATACTCACCTCAAGTCGCCCGTGTTTTGAACACGTATATTAAGTATTGGGAAGTGGTAACATTTTGGCCTTCTGTGGAAGATTGTGGAGTTATATTTGGATTCCCCTTTACGTACACGTTTGGATTTACCCTTCATTATTATTGGTTTAGCTGGCCGATCGATTATTCTCGGTCCAGCCGGCAGTATACAAAGTTCAAGTATATTGCCAGTCGAGCTCCCCGGTGACGATTCCCGCCCAGGAGCTACCCCTAGTCCTAACCCTCATCTTCCTATTCGACGGATTTTACACTTTTCGCCCTAGGGTCCACCAAGAGAGCGCAACCGCCAGTACTGACGGGTACACAAGGTGAGCTTTCAACATGGAACACCCGAGTCGTCACGATCAAGCGGATGGAAATGACCGATCCAGCCGGCCGGATGCCGGATCGGATCATGACTCGGATGGACGGAGTACCCCCTCCGACAGTCAGTCGTCTGGGCCCCCGTGGGTGTTCGCGTCTCAGGAAGAATTTCTGAGAGCGACTACACCACAATGGTGCGCGTGCCCGGATCTCTTGGTGACCCTGGATATCACCGCGAGTCCCTAGCGAGCGAAAGACCTAAACCTGTCAAATTTGTTGAAGATGTTGTGTCGGGTGCATTGGGGGAAGGCATATCGCCCCCAATGCTGCTGAAGATGGAAGGATGCGATGGTCGCCTTGGATTGGGGGAGTTCGAGGTTGACATTAAAGAAGAAGTTACTCCCCTAGAGGCTCCGCCGGGGGCGGATTACGGTACTACCTACTGCAGTGCCGGCCGCTACACGGATGGAGCCGGATCGGACTATGGTGCAAGTCGCCATAGTCCGAGGAAGGATCATGGTTTCGACCATGATCCTAACAAACAAATGCATATTATGGATATAAAAGAAGAAAAAATTAAGAAAGAAGAAGCGGAAGTCGGATACGACCGGAGTGGGAAGCCGGCCGGATCGGGACCAAGTCGCGATCCGGCCCACCTACCCCTAAAGAGACCGGATTGGCAGGAATCGGATTATCCGACCCGCAAAGATAGGCCGCGTTTCGAAGAAGAAGAAGAAGAAAAGCAGGACGGCCTATCAACGGATACAGACCTGGAGCGTGCTTTCCATCTTCACGAGTTGGGGCAGTTCTTGCGGACGGATAAGGTGCTGAAGATAACACGGCCGAAGATCCTAGGCGGATTGAAAGGTCCCGTCTCTCCCCCAACTATCTCAGACGGCCACGTGTCCCTTATTAGAGGACTATTCGATCAACTCAAACAAGCCGGCATTAACACCGGCGTGTTTGACCCGAACGAATTGTTTGATCTGAAGATGGACAAGTTGAAGGAGGCGTCCAGCGCCCTGCACGACCACTTGGTACCGCTAGTGGGTTGCTCGCCGCCGTCGAAGAAGATGACAGCTACGACTGGAGTGGCGCCGTCCACGCCGCCGGCAACAAGCAAACCGGCCGGGATACACTCAGGTTCTTCGCAGTACGAGTCTGCCCCTTCGGAAGCGGACTCATCTGATTCATCGGTGGGTATCACCCGCATGACGCTTGGCCCAAGGGAAGCAGCGCGTGTGGCGACGGCCATGAGGCTTGGAGGACGTGAGGATCCGGGTACGCCCGAGCGGAAGAACGCCAGCCAGTACAGCGTACAGGCCTGGCGGACAGCGACGGCGGATCCAGAACCGAAGGAGGAAGACGAAGACGCGGATGGGCGGATTAAGAAGGAATGCCAATCTGGCAGCCCGGCTGCCCCTCAAGCCGCTCCTCAAGTCGCCCCGCAAGCCGCCCCTCAAGTCGCTCCTCAGGTGCCGGATCACCTGCAAAACATGTTCTCGGCGATGATGGAGCGATACTTGGAAGAGCAACGTCGGCTGAGCGCCAGCCGCGGCAGTCCGAAGTCACCGGACCAGCCAGCTCGTCGTGGAACGCAGGCGTCCGAACCAGTCCAGTACTATGCGAGGGAGCCGAGTGACGAAGACATGGAGTCGGTGCAGTCCAAGCAGAGTGAACCCCATGCCGCCCCGCCAAGCCGCCAGACAGGTCGCCGGACCGGACGTCGGCCCACGAACAGGAAGCTGTCTCTCAGCGACGTGGATATGGAATCCGTCAAGTCGGCCAAGTACCATTACGATCCGGATGACTTGGATCTGGGGATGGCCAGCCGGGCCCATATGGCCTCGGCCCAAGCGTTTGATGCAGATTCAGGAGCGATCACGAGGGTGCGAATGTCGGCCACGTCCGAGCTGAAAGACTTCACCGGACGCAACACGGACGAGGACCAAGCCCGAGGATGGCTGAGCAAGACGAAGTCGGCTTTTCTCAGAGACCGGACGTCGGACAATGAGAAATGCCTGATCTTTGGGGATTTGATGAAAGGTCCAGCGAAAAACTGGATCCAACAGCTCAGCCGGGAAATCCGAGGAAACTGGAGGGGATTGGCCGGTGCGTTCGAGGAACAATACTGTGGATCTGGAACATCGGCGGCGCGGCAATATTTCCACACCAAGAAGCGGGCGGATGAGACCCCCCTGGGGTATCTCCATCGCTTAAATGTCGCCGGCATGAGGGCGGATATCCCCGTTAAAGAAGATGCCAGTCGGTCGGAAGCCGCTCGTGAACATGTGGAACATTTCATCAGCACGCTGGACGATCGGGAGCTGGCAGACCAGCTGGCGTTACTGCGATTTAAGAACACCACGGAGCTGGAATTGACGCTACACACCTACCTCATAGCGAAGAAGCGAGGCCCCAAGGCGGCAGTTGGAACCGGCCGTTTCAAGTCCCGATTTAACGCGGATCAAGGAGGCCGGCCGCCATCTACCAGGACGGCCCGAGCCGTCCGCATGGTCGCCCGAGAGTCAGACGTGACCAGCTCAGAAGAGGAGTATCAGCGATCTGGGGGCGAGTCTGAGGAGGAACAGTATCGGTACCTTTTCTCGGCAGAAGCCAGTCAGCCGTCCAGGCTGCCAGCCGGTTCCGGTCAGTCGAAGAGTTTTCCGGCTCGAACTGACCAGGATTACCCCAGGCGCAAGTGCACCCACTGTGGGTCCATCAAGCATGACGACCGGAGCTGTTGGAAGCGGCTGACGTGCAAGAAGTGCGAGAGGAAGGGACACCCGGCGGAACACTGCCTGTTCACGTGTAAGACTTGCGGGGAGGTGCATGAGGCGGGACTGTGCCCAATTGAAGAATTCTACAACCAGATGAAGAAGTGGTATGCCCGACCAAGCATGCTGGAATGCTTTCGCCCAGAGTGGAAAAGATGTTAAGCTAGATCGCTCGCCAGGTTGGAATCTGGTTCGAGCCGAGCGGTCTAGTGTTAGTATCTATGCATATGTCGGTAAGGAGGATAATCAGAAGCAAAGCAAAGGATAACCGACAATACATGTAAGTTTGACGATTACGTCACCCGGTCCCCGGCCGGTACGGCTGACCCCTTCCTGGTGAGCAGTATACGGACGGATGAGTATTCCCGGTCTGAAGTGCGTATGGAATTGAACCTGTTACCTGGCGAGTCGCGAGGTTATTGGAAATATCATTCGCCGGGTAAATGGTTCAAGCAGGCCAAGGCGGATGGAAAAATCAATAACCAGAAGGCTACCATGCTGTTCGACTTTGGCGCGGAAGTGTCTATCGTGGACACCACCTTTGCTCGTAAGGTGGGGTGTGAGATAGACGAGACGAAGCGGCAGGAATGTATCGGCATTGGAGAAAGTTCATACATGACCCAAGGAAGGACAAGAGTTAAGATTACGTTAGCTGGGTCTTTGGTGTATTACTTTACCGCCTGGGTAGGCAAGCTGGCCGGGCAGGATGCAATTTTGGGCATGGACTTTATGGTCCCGGCCGGCATACGGCTGGACTTATCGCATGGAACATTGACGTTGCCGGACGAGGTACAGATCCAGCTGGCCGACCGGCGGCCCTTATATGGCGCCCACGTCCAGTTCCTCAAGTTAGGTCAGTTTGTAACGGTGCCAGTGGGAAAAGCGGTGGAAGTAATGTTACGACCACACGACCGGCGGAGTAAGTTATGGCTGACAAGGGGCGAGTGCTGGGTACCATCGTTTGTTAAAGGGGTGGTCATCTCAACTCTATAAGCGTGACCAACATCTCTGAAAAACCCCTCACCTTGCATGAAGATGTGATTATTGGAATGTGGCTGGCCGAGGATAAAGTGCCCCGCCGACCGGGCTATGTCACTATTGGCTCAAGACGCTATATCGAGTGGCAAAACCTGGCTTTTCAGGCAACCACCGATCTGGTCAGCGAAGAGGAAGAATTAGAAGAGGACCAGACGCCGATGGTGGATAAACCCGAGTAACGGACCCCTTCTAAAATATTGACGCGGAGCCGGCCGTCGCCGGATCCGGCTGAACGTATTGGCCGAGACTACGCCCCGATCGCGGAACTGGTTTTGCCCACTCAGAGGAAGACAGACGAACGACAGGGTCGGGAGAAAGGACCAAGCAGAGTTACAAATGCGGCAACTCCGACGACAGATGGTTTGACGACCGAGGTGAAGGCGGATCGGCCCAGCCGGCCGAGCAGAATTCGGAAATAGCCGAAGGCGGATCGACCCAGCCGGGTGATCAAAAAAAAATCGGAAATAACCGAAGGCGGATCGGCCCAGCCGGGTGATCAAAATTCGGAAATAACCAAAGGAGGATCGGCCCAGCCGGCCGAGCAGAATCCGGAAATAGCCGAAGGCGGATCGGCCCAGCCGGCCGATCAAGAGCCCGAAACAGGCGAAGCCGACCAGGTCTGCATTCATGAAGGGGGCGAGCTATATAATGAAGGCATGGAAGATCAGATGGCGGTGCTACCTGAGGTAACCCCCTGCCCCCCAGCAGTCACTATCGACGATCTACAAGTGGGAGACCCGGATGTGAACACCCCGGAAGAGATCGGCAGATTGAAGGATATTATATGGAAAAGACGACATCTGCTGATCGGACCAGGAAACGCACTTCCTCCGGCCGCCCATGGGGCGATATGTGACATTGATGTGGGAGGCGCCAAGCCGGTCGCACAGAGATGCCGAAGAGTCGCCCCCCAGTATCGGGAAAAGCTGTCAGAGCTTATCAAGGGTTTGCTGGCCACCAAGATAATTCAGCCGTCCACCTCGCCATGGGCTTCGCCCATTGTAATTATTATTAAGAAGAATGGGGTGGATATAAGGTTGTGCATTGACTACCGGCTGGTGAACCGGCTGACTAAGCTGATGGTTTACCCGATGCCGCTGATAAACGACCTGCTGGAGACTTGGATAAAGTTTTGTGGTATTGCTCATTGGACATGGCCAGTGGATTCTGGGTGGTCTCTATGACCGATCGTGCACGGGAGATCTCTGCGTTCGTGACGCCCTTCGGGTTGTTCGAGTGGAACCGGATGCCGTTCGGTCTGAAGAATGCCCCGCAGATTTATCAACGGCTGATAGATAACGCGCTGTACGGACACTTCAAGATCAAGGCGGATAAAGATCCGGCTCTGGTCGGGGATGTGTTCGCCGAAGGTGACCCGGACCCCGACCCAAAACCTTCAGTTTTGGGGCGGCGGTCTTACATTGATGACATTCTCGTTACGGCAACTACCTGGGATTTACTGTGTGACAAAGTGGAGAAGTTGATGATTACGTGTGAAAAGTGGAATCTTTCGATTAGTGTGGTTAAGAGTTTCTGGGGAAAGACTAAGGTGACCTATTTGGGTCATCAGGTTTCGATTGCCGGATTGGAGGCTAATCCGAAGGATTTGGAGTCCTTGAGTAATCTGCCTTTCCCGCGATCCCTAAAGGCTATGCAATCCTTTTTGGGCAGCCTGAATTATTACAGTCGGTTCATCGAGGATTTTGCCGTCTATGCGGCGGTCTTGTATGAGTTGCGGGAGGTGGATTACCATAAGCTGAGAGAGCAGGATAGGCAAGCGGAGACGCAAGCCGGGCCGGCAATATCAGCCAATGAGAAGGCGCCCTTTTTAGTTATTTCAGCCAATGAGAAGGCGCCCTTTTCCGCCCAGACAAGCGGCCGGCCGCCGGACCCCGGCGCGGCTGGTCCGGACGACTACATGACCCGAGCGATGGTGGCCTCTGGTATGTTAAAAGCGAAGATGGCGACCACACCGGTCCTGAAACATGTCGATGTTAATAAGACTCCGGTGGTCATCATCTACGCTAACAAGTGGGCCATCTCGGCCGCTCTCGTGCAAGATCATGACGGAGTGTACTGTCTCGTGACCTTCACCAGCCGGACCCTGAAAGTTAATGAAGTCAATTACGGATTGGTGGATAAAGAAGTTTTGGCCCTATTGCGAATCTTGGATGTGTGTTATACTATGCTGGTGTCTCGACCTATCAAAGTACTCTCCAGACGGTCGACCCTATCATGGCTCCAGACGGCGAATAGAATTGACGGCCGGCTGAGGAGATGGGCGGCTCTGCTGTCTCAGTGGTCCCTCGAAGTGATTAAGTGTACTAACGGGGAAGAGGAAATACTGAGCACACTGGCTGCCAGCATTACCCCCAGGGCAGAAGTGGAGGAAGCACTGATAGCGATCGCACCTCGGAAGCAGCCTCGACAAACTATCGTATTACCGCCACCAACAGTGGGACCCACGGAGGAACTAATGGTTTTGAGTTTCGATGGGTCGGAGATTGTAAAGAAAGGGGTCGGGGTCTATAGTGCCATTGTGTGGAAGCTGCCCGAATGGAAAGTGGTCGCGGCCGCCTCGGATTTCACGCCTGGCATAACGGTGAACGAAGCGGAGTATAGAGGGCTGTTGCTTTGCCTAGATCTGTTGGCTGGCCGGACACAGGGGCGGATCATCATATGTGGTGATTCCAACCTAGTGATCCGGCAAATCACAGGAGAGATAGATTGTAAGGCGCCACGGCTGAGATTGCTGAATGATCGGGTTATGTCCGCCTTGCGGAGATGGCCGGAGCACGAATTGTTGCACGTCAAACGAGACTGGAATAAGAGCGCAGATCACTTGGCCACGCTGGCCATGCGCGACAACGTAGGGGTAACGGTTTCCGATCCAGCTCTGTTATCAGATCCGACGGAGATCAACCGGCTGCCCGAGGTTATCCATCCGGCCAACACGGAGGAGATAATCCGGGTGAGCGCTGTCACCCGATCGCAGAAGCGCCGTTCTTCAGCCGCTGGCTCACTATCCCCAGAAACAATGAACGAAGGGATAGTTCAACAGTTGCGAGCAGAGCGGATTCTCCAAGCGCAGGACGAGGAAGAGTGGATAGTAGATCTCAAGGCATACCTTAACGGAGACGTAAATAAACTGACAGCCGAACAAGCTAAAGAATGCTTCAAGCTGGCCCCGGATTATGAAGTGGACGAAAACGGGCTACTGTTTTTCTACCGAGACGCCGACCAGCCGGAGATCGAGAGAGATAGATCCGCTCGGCTAGTCGTACCCACTACTCTGCAGCCGGATATCCTCCATCATTATCATGTGAGCTTGGAAGGGGGACATCAGAGCATCGGCCGGACATATCACAAGATTAAGGCACATTTCCACTGGCGGGGGCTTTACCGTAGCGTTCAGGCCTATGTGGGGAGTTGTCCGGATTGCGAAACAGGGAAAGGCCGGCCGACCATTAGAGGGCGGTCGCCTGGGAATATACAGGCCACCTATCCTTTTCAAGTCATTGCGATGGACCATATCCCGTCCTTACCCAAATCTCGAAATGGGTACACAGAGCTGCTGATCTGGACGGATTTGTTTACCGGGCTGGTTATAGCAAAGGCCAGTTCCACCCGTACCGCCCAACAGGTTGCGCAAAGCTACGAGGAATGTGTGTTCAGGCGTTTCGGGGCGAGCGAGGTCATCCGGCACGATAGGGAGCCCGGATTTATGGCAGACGTATTCCGAGCTTTCAACAAGATCTTAGGACAGAAGCAGAGCGCCACTATGGCTTACCGCCCGCAGGCGAATGGAAAGGCCGAAAGGATGGTTCAGACTCTAACCAGAGCCCTCAAGATGTAGTTGGTAGAGGTTGATCAGTGCGACTGGGACGAATATGCCGAGGGATTGGTTTTCGCTCTCAATTCGTCGTACGATCGGGTAAGGGGCGACACCCCTTTTTTTATTTGGCTTACGGATGGGATCCCCGATCCACTTTAGAAGCCGCCATACCAATAGGGTGCACCAGAAGCCGGGACAGAGACGCCCGTCGCTGGAGGATGGAAGTGCAACGCCACTATTCACTGGCGAGGGAACAAGTGAACGAACGCCTCCGACAAGCAATCAAGGACCGCGCCGATCAAAACAACGACCGCGCCAGGGAACACGGCATCGAGCCCGGCTCCCGGGTGTGGCTGTATCTCGATCGGGTCAAGGAGGGCTATGCACGGAAGTTGGCGCATATGTGACATGGCCCCTTCCGAGTAGCAAAACTGGTCGGGGATCATGCAGTTAAGCTTGTCACGGCCGGCACGGAATATAGCGTTTTCCCAATAGTACATGTTTCCAAGTTGAAGTTGGTTAAGCATTTCCCGGACCGCCCGAATACACGCCTTACGGTGGAAAGCGACCGGCTGGATTTCGATGAAGCTTTACTGCCGGAGGACAGCTGGGACAAGCCGTTAGACCCGGATGAGTACGAAGTAGAAGAAATTTTGGACGTTCGAAACGGACGGAAAACCCGGTTCGGGCGGATCCACAGAGAGTTTCTCGTGCAGTGGAAAAATTGCGAGGAGCGGTCGTGGGTGGACGAACTGGATTTAAATTGTGGAGCTTTAATGAGAGAGTTCGATCGCCGGCGGGCGATTCGGGGTCATGCAAACCCACGAAGAAGGTGAGGCAGAGAATTAGTCCACCCGGCTCCAGGGCAACAGGCACGGCCGGACCAACTGACACCATTCAGCCGAGCAATCGGCGGATGGAAGCTAGTCTGGTCCGACCGGTTTTTTCGGAGTTATCTGCGAATCAGTATGGTGCCGGATGGATCGGTTTTCCGGAGTTATCTTCGAATCAGTATGGTGCCAGATGGATCGGTTTTCCGGAGTTATCTTCGAATCAGTATGGTGCCGAATGGGAGAAGTCGGACGAGAAAGATGAGCAAGTGGTTACTTACGTAAAAAATGGAAAGAAAAGTGTATTATCGAGGTTAATAGCCAGTAATGAATGGAGAAGATAAGAGTATGCAAGGCTAGCCTCATGGGTCATCCCTGGCGAAGCTCAGCAGAACTTGTTCCGGAGTCGGGGCACGCGGAGGCCAGGGTGACGATCGGGGTCCTGCCGGAACTGGTTGCGCCACGGATCTTGTTGATCGAGCGCATCGAGCGAAGCTTGGAGGGTGGTAACCTGACACCGACCCAACCCTGGATACCAAGTCCCGCCTTCGGCCGAGTTCCCGCTTTTCTCCACCCGGCGGTTGGCCAGATGTAGCATGATAGGGTGGAGAAAAATATCCAAGTCGCAGTGGCCGTGCTGGATTCCATCAACCACGAAGTTGCAGAGCTTAATCCAGCCCTCAGTCGCGCGGTTTCGACGGTTCTTGCGGTCGGCCCGGTACTTAGCTAGCCCGGGGGACTCGCGCCCGGCGGCAATGGAAATGGAAAGGTGATGGGTTGACTCCCAGATGGATTGTCCATGCCGAGAGAGGTACCCCTTGCAGACTTCCCGAAAGTCCGCGAACCAGCCGACATGGGGCAGACCGATGTCCGGCATCTTTGTCGCCAGTATGGCCCAGGGTTTCCGGGACAAGATTGCGTTCAGCGGCTCAATCGCCACTAGCTTGGCATCCCAGTCCTCGGCCTTGGGCACAGCGAGGGCCGGCGGGAATATCCACAACGGCGGGCGAGTCAACGCCTTGGCGACAAGGGCACCAGTGAGGTCTTGGATACGCAGGCCTTCCAACTGCGCCTTTGACCAGGGGACAGCCGCGGCCAGTTCGAGGGCCGTCATGACCTTCCGGCGGGGAATCCACAACGGAGGAGACTCCTCTGAGGATTCCTTGGACTCGTTTTCGTCGAAGGCGAAGGGGTCCGGGGAAGGCAACTCCTCGAGGTCCTCAGTGGTGACCTCATCAGAGTCCATCTCCGGTAGGTCGGGCGCTTCTTCTCCATCAGGAGAGGCGGTGGACGGGCCTTGGGGATCATGAGGGGAGACACTAAGGAGAGCCGGGGCAGCCGAAGCTTTCAACGAAAATCTGGCAGTGCGAGGACGATGGGAGGACTTCCCCGAAGCCGGCGGGGCCGAGATCGAAGTGGGGCTAGGACCCGGCCCGCTGTCTCCATGACCTAGGGCCGCGCTCACCGGCGCGGCGGACCGTTTAGGCCGTTTGGCTGCCACGGGGCCGTGGAGCGACGCAACCCGACTGGACCGACGTTTGCCTTTGTGCGCAGACGGATCTTCAGTGGACAAGAGAGAAGCCGCCTGCTCGCCGGCTGGCGCTGGCGGCGGGTTAGGGTCTTGAGAAGTATTCCAAATCCGTAGACGAGAAGCCTTTCCCGTACCACCGGTCGCCGATCCGGGGGCGGACGCTCCCGCGCTGGATGTCCGGACGGCCGTGGCGGAACCAGCGGCTGACGAGAGAAGGGGCGTGGCGGAAGCGGCTGGATCAGGGTCTCGCGGACAAACTAAGTCAAGGAGATTCCTAATAGCCTCCCGGATGGGGGCAGGGCCCTTCATTAGACCCCTCACCCGGGCCGCCGAAGCGGCTAGCCGAGCCCGATCTTCCTTGAGAGAGGACAGGCAGTCCGCGCGCTCCTCCGCAAGCTGGGTAAACGCTTTCCGGGCTTCACTCACACCTGATTGGGTTTCAGCGTACGCGGCCTCAAGCTCCCGGATCCGGCGTTGGAGGTCGGGCGATGCATTGGCCGACTGGTATAGCGCCTTCTGATATTTCGTCAGCTTCTTGGCGAGCCGGATCCGGCGAAACTCCAAATTGCCCAGCTCTAGCTGCGAACTCTCCAATCGTTTGGAGAGTTTAATATAGCTATCGTAGCGCGCCGTCAACTCGCGCGCGGTCTGAAAAGACTCGACCATCAAGACGCGGAGGTTCATGACGTTTTGGTCTGAAAACATACACGGAGTGAGTGAGTGGAGAGACGAACCTAAATAGGCGAAAGGTACTTACTCTGGATCTTCAAGGCAGCTAAGGCCTTCTGGTTCAGGACGCGCTGTGAGTCCGACTGCTGTTGGAGGCGATCTCTCGCTTGGAGAAGGTCGGCCTTCTCACTTTCCAGTCGGCTAATGCGGTCGCTGGATTGGAAGGTAGCCAGAACCTCCCGGACCCGGGCTTCATCCGCTTGCTGACTAGCCAGCCGGGCGGTTGCAGCCAACTCGGTGTTAGCTTGCTCTAGACTGGCTACGTGAGTGGTTAGCGCAGTGATTTGAGCTTGCAGGGCAGCCACGTCGGGCTGCCCTGGGCGACGCTCTGGACCGGCCGGATGGGCATCCGGGCCTACAGCCGATGGCTGGGTATTGACCGGGGAGTTGCCCGGCATGGGACCAATGGGGGCGTTGTCACGTTCAGACATAGGGGCGGTGAAAGTCAAAGTGTGGGAGATGTGATGAGCGCGTGCCTCAACCGTTGTGCGGCTGCGACAAGGCTCAGGGGCGGCTGTGGTGAAGTGCTCCAGAAATTAACGGACTAATGATGATGGATGCCCGCACCGGATTGGCTGAAATGTCACCCTTAGCCGGATGCCCAGACCGGTCAATAAGAAGACGCAATCTGGGAGCTGCCAGGCGCACCTGCAAGCGGCCGGGCGGCGCCCGGCTGGAAATCAGGCCGGCGGACATGACAAGGGGCGTGGATAGTCGAACAGGCGGGCTGAGAAGACGGGAGGACCACAGATGGCGGACGGCCGAGGCGCGGATGGCGGACGGCCGAGGCGCGGGTGGTTTGGAAGGTATGAGTGAAAGGAACCTGAAGGAAGATGATTGTTCCAGTGGATGAAGGAGGCACCCGGATCGGATGAGAAGCCGCCAAGGAATTGCTAGCGCCAGCGGCCGAGGAGCGCGGATGGGTGGCTATCCGGCCGAGCCGGCCGGGTACAATGTACCATTCGGACTGGTACCAGGTAGGTTCGGTGTACCGCCCGGGTTGGTACCATCTGGAGGATGTACCGGCCAGGCGGGTACACAAAGTCGGAGTTAGCCGGGCTACTTTGGGTAAGGCACATGACTGGACAGCCGTGTTATTTGGGGTAGGTTACACAAAGGGAGTATTGGATATACGATAAATCAGTATACGTTTCGCTTTCTTAGACGCAAGTCGCTTTCATTGGTTCGCAGCAGAGGGCTAACAAGGTCCCCTCTTGCTGCTATTGGTTTACCCGGGGAAGGTTAAGTTAACCCACCGGAAGTCCCCTGACCGGGAGTCGCGGCGACTTCGTATACTCACCTCAAGTCGCCTGTGTTTTGAACACGGTATTAAGTATTGGGAAGTGGTGACATTTTGGCCTGCTGTGGAAGAGTGTGGAGTTATATCTACCTTATATACACATTTGGATTCGCCCTTCATTGTTATTGGTTTAGCTGGCCGATTGATTATTCCCGGTCCAGCCGGCACTATACAAAGTTCAAGTGTATTGCCAGACGAGCTCCCCGGTGACGATTTCCGCCCAGGAGCTACCCCTAGTCCTAACCCTCATCTCCCTATTGGACAGATTTACACTTTTCGCCCTAGGGTCCACCAGGAGAGCAAACCACCCAGTACTGACGGGTACACACGGTGAGCTTTCAACATGCAACATCCGAGCAGTCACGATCAAGCGGATGGAAGTGACCGATCTAGCCGGCCGGATGCCGGATCGGATCATGACTCGGATGGACGGAGTACCCCCTCCGGTAGTCAGTCGTCTGGGACCCCCGTGGGTGTTCGCGTCTCAGGAAGATTTCCTGAGAGCGACTACAC
>MIQA02018817.1:0-12465 GCA_001887855.2 Sclerospora graminicola
TAATCTAATATTTTATCTTACCAACTAGCTTTAATAACACTGGAGGCATTCCGTGCGCAGAAAGCTTTCTGAACTTATTAGGAGATATACCCATTTTTTGGGTGCAACATCTAGGACGCCCTGTTAGTTCGCATCTATTTCTCACTCTGCTTCGCGCAGAATATCTTGGCAGTTTTGCCAACTAGGAATATATTTAACTCCTTTAGCAAATTATCATAAAAAGAGGGAGGCATGAAAGATCTAATTCCTTTACTAGATAAACTAAGATTAACAGGTATAAAAACACATTTGCTAGAGATAGTTGGCTTAATTGTTTTCCAGGCTCTTACTATCAGAGAAATGGATAATTTGCTGCGAAAGCTGCGACTTTATTCTCAACTTGACTGCAAAACTATTTTCCGTCATACAATTTAATTTCTTTAAACACGCTAGTGAACGAACTGCATAGGTTATGCTACATCGATTCTAAGCAAAGTATAAAACAGTGTCTAAAGTACCCTGTAACGAAGTCCTAACTGGTCTGTGGTCTGGGAACAAAGTATCACAGCGGATGACAGCGTTAATTGGTCGTATGCGATAGCATTACAGTAGTGAATTACTGGTAACTAAGTTTAATATAATATTTTTTAATAGACTTGCGTCCTCGTCTATAGTACTGTACAAGGTTTTGCCATAGAGTCAGTATGTCGTGAAATAAATTCGATTTAATTCGACTAAGTCCGATTGGGTCCCCAAATCAATTTTATGCGGTGCCCTTAGAGCATCGCCACCGGTAAGTCTTAACGTCAGGTTTTAATTGACGAGTTAAGACCCCGTGGCTGATCGTTAAACCTGTGTGAACGAATTTGTTCCACCGGCAAGGTTTTAACGTCAGTTTTATTTAAAATATCTGCCAATCATTTTTAGCTTACACCTGTAATTCCAAAAACGGGAATTCCCATCACGATTAATGTAGTACCTTGGTACGTTTCTCATATATTCGCGAAACAGTCATCCCTAAGAAAAATATGTAATAATTTTGAAAGGTGGTTCAGACAATTCTCTTTGTAGTGATATGCTCGTAGCTACTGTAGCTTGCTTCTACAGTAGACGAGTTTCTAGACTAGCCTTTTACTGAAAGCCGGAAATAGAATATTGGGAAACTTCTTGCTTACGATCAAGAATTCATCGAAAGAGATGACGCCATCGCCGTCCTTGTCGCTATGGGACATAATGGTATCCACCTTGTGTGTCACTTCCGCCTCGCTCGTAGCCATGTGATTGGCCTTTAGGATTTTCACGAGCTCCTGCCACGTGACGACGCCATGTCATCTTCATCCAGCACATAAAACGCAAACTTTAGTTTGTCTTCTTTGTCTGCACCTGTGAAGTTTGACAATGTGATCATAAACTCCTGGAAGTCCACTCGATCACTTTTGTCATTATCAAAGAGCTGAAACACCATTTCGCATTGTGGAGACGAGTCCACCTGCAAGATTTCGCAGAACTCAAGAGTAGGGAATAAGCCCCGATCCATCTTTATCGGTGTCTTGGAAGCACTTATACGCTCTTTTCACGCGTTCAAGGTTCATTTTGTTGCTTCGTGCAAACTCTTCCAGCGCTGTTTTGCGATGACGGCGCATCTGGATAACCTTGGCACTCGAGACAGTAGTTGCTAAGCCTGCACCTACTGCTTTGGTTACACCTACACGCAGCCCGGGTGGAGGTTTCTTGCCATTTGTTACCATAGCATAAAACTCGCCAAAGCTTACTTGACCGTCACCGTCCTTATCAACCATCTTGATCATTTCGTCCACTTCTTCATCGGTTGGGTCTTCTCCAATATTAATCAATACGTATCGTATCTCAGCAGCACCCACATACTTGTTGTGATCTAGATCAAAAGTTTCAAAAGCCTCCAAGATTTCCTCGTCTGTAAAGTTGCAATGCGGATCTCGATTCGACCTTGACAAAGCCCTTCGAGCAGATACAGTTGGACTAGACCGTTTTAAATTAGCTGGATCTACAGCACCACGTTCTTCTGACTTTGTAAAATTGGCAACAATGGCCAACTTTCCGGCAAGGACCCCTTCCTGTCTTTTATATCGATCTCTCCCTCAAATCCACCCATAACCACCCATGGCACAATCTCAACCTTTGCGTGCCCTATTAACTTGTCTTGGCCATCGTTATCTACCCTCCAAACTTCCACAACCAGTATTTTCTCGAAATCAAGTATAAAATCAAAGCTTTCGTTGAATTCAAGCGTTTTGCCATCATGCTCTTGAGCTTTTGTTTGTACAGTGTGTTCACCAATCATAAGTTTCACATATAATCGGACGTATCCATCGTTCCACGACGTTTTACGTCACATACCCGCAATACCTTAATGGTAAGCTTTTTGAAAGAAGAAGCAAATGCTTCGCTGACTAGAGGTGCAGCAGCAAAAGGGTCGCGTGCGGGCAAAATATGACGAGGCGGCCCTCTTAGTAACAGACCTTCATGAGGACCCCAAGTTTCTACGAGGCAGCAAGTACAAGTACAACATTAGCCTAAAGTAGATGATGTCAAAGGGAGAATTAATGTCATTGTTACCTGTAGCGACCCTGCCGTGTGCATAATGACACTATGACGATTGCCGTTTTCATCCGTAGTGCTGCTTTTGGACGACTCTACAAGGTTAGCTGACGTCGTTGCTGTTGTCTCTTTTACTGGAGACGTCGGCGGCCGTCCACTGGAGGGTCCTAATGACGTTGACGTTGCGTTCGCCGTGGAATCGTGCGAGCTTTCAGCCTCAGTCAATCGATTGCCTCCTGAGGTACCAGAATTTCCATGGTATAAATATTTTGAAGAGCATAGCCGCTTGAAAGCCGTCGAAAAATCCGTTCGTATACGCAAAAGAGAGTCCACTACTTCTTGTGCTTCGAGCTGTCTCGAATTGTTTTGACCAATGAACCCGCTTGGTTGATTAAAACCACGGTTTTAAAATAAGTCCCATAGTACTAATTTAAGACCTCGTGCGGTAACGACCAGAAATAAGACTTACCGGTGGCTAGTAAATCTGGTCTAACGGGAGGTTTATAGGTTAAAACCTTGATTAAGACTTACCGGTGGCGATGCTCTTAGTGTTTCCCGCATTTAATTGGAAGAATGAACGGTTTTATGCTCGCTATGTAGTTTGTTGATAATAGGTTGCTGGATGGTCTTGCTATGAAAATAAGACTTTTTTCTAGACCTATAGCTTAGACAATTGGGTCCAGGCGATCTGTGATGTCTTAATTGAAATGGAAAAAAGAGTGTCCGAATACGGACACTCCGAATACGGACGGAATAGATGAAAGGCTGCCAAGGAATAACGCCGAGTCAGATTTTGACCAGCACGCAATTAGTAATACACAGGCTAGTCGCAGCTCTTGAGGCCGCCTAAATGTATATTGGTACAATTTTATTGCCAGTTATCAAAGACTTATAAAAATAAAACAAGTGTTCAATGGTTATGCATCAGCTAAGTTTTCTTGACCTGTATCATTTTTTCTTGTCTCTTTCTAATTCAGCAGGAGCGTCTTCAGATATTAGCGGGGGGAGACCCACGCCTTGAATAAAGCTGCATTCTTTACGGTACGATGTACCTAATGTATGGTACAGGGGTTTGCACGTAGCAAAAAAGGGGTGTGCACCTAGTGGCTCCCATAATTTATTGCGTTTTCACAGTACAGTACAGATGGAAAGTGTGAACGAATGAGGTGATGTGTATTCAAGTTAAATTTTAGTTTTCCAACACAACACGATAGCGCACCGTGCCATTGTGTACCATTTCGATCCCTTCATTCACTTTGGCCATTGGCATCTTCTGGATCACAGCGCGCACATTATGTTTGGACGCCACATCAAGCATATCCTTTATGTCCTGAATGCTGCCAATGCAGCTGCCTTCAACTTTAGCACCTTTGGCAACGATGCTGAAAGGATTAAACTTGACCTCGTCGTTCGGAAGACCTACCATAATTAATGATCCACGTGTATCCAAGAAACTCAGAAACAGCGTGTACGGCATGTTGTCAGCACTAGCGCACACCAACAACACATCCACCGAGCAAGCAGCATCCGCGGCCTGTTTTTCATCCGAATATGCTACAAAGTCGGTCGCGCCCAAGTCCCGTACTTCCTGCTCCTTCTTAGCCGAACGAGAGAAAGCCACAATCGCATCGGCTCCCATGGCTTTGGCGAATTGAATGGCGAGATGCCCAAGCCCGCCAATGCCTACAATACCCACACGCACACCAGGCTTCACACCGGCCTCCTTTAATGGTCGAAACACGGTAGCACCAGCACATAACAGAGGTGCAGCGACATCGGATGGAATGTTGTCTGGAATGTGGAACGCATACTCATGGGCCACTCGAATGTATTCCGCATATCCACCATATGTCGGAGCATTGTCCGCTGCGTACTTATCATTGTACGTAAAGACTCGATGTGGACAATATGCATCGTCACCTTTAGCGCACTGTTTGCATGGCGCCGAGGAATCTTTGTTTAAACACGCAAAAACTTGTGCACCGACACCGACACGATCTCCGACTTTCATGCCCTTAACATCATGCCCAGCAAGGGTCACCTCCCCGACGATTTCGTGGCCGACAACACAAGGATACGTCGATGGGCCCCATCCACTGTCAATTGTGTGGAGGTCAGAGCCACAAATCCCGCAGTGCGAAATCTTAATCTCTACGTCTTCAGGCCCCAGCGGACGTGATTGATATTCCCATGGCTTGATCTCTTCTCCTTTGCCAAAGGACGCATAAGCACGGATAGTTCTTGGAGCCGTTGACATGGTTCTAGGCTTGTAGTTGTAGTTGATGGTAAATACCAAAGTGAGTTTCTTGATACGCGTTTTTGGGATGTGAAACCAATTTTTTTTTATAACTTGCCTTAAAAGTAACGGAAACGAAGCCACAATCATAGTGTGGAAATGAGACGGTGGTAGCTGCCAGCTGGTGGAACAGTCCTTAACCCTAACGCTTTCCGGAAGCAAGAGACTAAACCTAATGATTACACTACTGGTACAATATAAAGCGAAACGGAGCAGAAACGTCATTAGAAAACCATTAGTTTAAAGTCATCAGTCGATTCCGTAGTTGTACCTGTCTTCATTGTCCTTACCACTCATCGGCTGGTGTGATATTTTGTCATCTACCGCTGATCTCACATACTCGAGGCATATTTGGTCGTCTCTGGTTGTTTGGCTTTGTCTTTTGTATTTAATTGGCTCAAAGCATGAGCAACAGACGTGGAATATGATCCCCACATTGATGGATCTATTCCACGTCTGTTACTCATGCTTTGTCCACACATTGTTGGATCATATTCCACGATACACAATCTGTTTCCTGATCATCCACAGTAATGTGACATATTCACTGTATACTTACGGGATCCACCGCAATGTATACTTTTTTTGTACTAGACGGTGTGGCGCCGATCACCCAACAGCAAGTCAATGGTATGGCTTTCCACTGTTATGAAGATGGCTATACGGATGGCCCCGAAGTCGAGATCCAGCCTTTTCGCGCGTCGAAATATTCTACTAGGTAATGTCGTCAGTACCGTTTCCCGGATGTGCCGAATTTATTTTGCTACTGGCACATTCAATTCGGAAAGATGTTGATGATGTTACCGGTATTAATACTGACGTATAAAATTCCAGTTAGCGAGATTATCGTGGATTCATACATATTGTGAATTTTAGGTTAACAGTAAGTAACATCTTAACCAAAATTGTATGTAAACCTTACATAATACTTCCTCTGATAGGGCCGCGCCTATAGTTAAGCGTGTCCAGGAATATAAGGCCGAATTGGTTTTAAGTACGATTTAATATATAAATTCAAAGATACTCCGCTAAGGTACGATTTTTGGTTCAATTAAAAAGGCAAATAAGTGTGATGGTTTGCGCGAGCGGCGCGAATTCCGAATCAACGCGGAATTTTTGGACTCTGCGACCGCGACGAATTCCGAATCAACGCGGAATTTTTGGACTCTGCGACCACGACGACCGCTCGCGCAATCGTTAATTATACCTACCTCCAGCTTGGAGTGGGCTCATTCCCATAAACGACGTATCTAGCGCTGAGAAAGTCAAATATTAGAGTTAAGATCCTTGGTCACACCCTTAGACAGCAGAAATATTACTCATTTTTAGAACATATAAGCGAGTACCTTCTTGCTCTAGGCCGCTGCCAAGTTTTTGCAGTGCTTGCGGTGTCTCGGATCCGTCTGCGTCATTTTGAGAGCTCGGACCCCATGGAGTGTCCGACTTTAAAGGCCATATCTCAAAAACCGCTGAGCCGTTTTGAATAAAACAAAAACTCCTCCAATCAGCATGGACTATCAATTCAAAACGTCCAATCAGCTCGCCTCAGATAACCCCTCCCTGCTTAAAAATGAATTTTAGAAAAAAACGGCCTTATATTTCTGGACAGAGGAAGTATATACTTTCATTTTTGTCGAGTAACAACACGTAAGACACTTCGACTCCCCGTCGTGAAAATCGCTATTTAGTAGTTTTCGCGGATCATTTCTCGAATTACGTTGCAAATTTCCCCCGCAAAGACAAATGACCAGGCAGCGGACCAGACGGTGAAGAAGTTTTAACATTTTTTGGCTTGGTTCGAAGGCGTTTTAGTTGCAGAATTTTCGTATTAAGGACTGATGGCGGTGAAGAAGACAAAAACGTGGATTTGTTTTGCAAACGCACTGGTGTTCGAAGGCATGTTACGGATGCTGGAAGCCCGGCCTCAAATGGAAAAACTGAAAGGATAATAAAGACTATTTTCATCATGTTGAGGTGTATGATTTGGATCCGGAGTGCCGTTAAATATTTTGCTGCGGAATGCGCAAGTTACATTTTAAATCGAAGTCCGACGCGTGCGAATTATAAGATTTCACCTATCAAAACGTTGACCAAGAAACCTGCAAATGTTACGTATATCGTTGTTTTTGGATCATCATGTAGGGTGTGGCGTGACGCTATGAGAAAGTCGCTCTTGGAAGACATGCGGAGAAGGCGTTGACAGAACGATGAGATGAAAGGTTCCAAGGTCTAGCTTCTAAGAGACAGGGTGTTACGACTACAAGGTACGTTTATCAAGTGGAAACTTTAAGTGAAAAGACAATGACAAGCAAGTTCGCGCAATTAAACGGGAAGCGGGTGAAAATGTGGAAGTGTCTAACAAAGGTGATGTGGAGAATACCGTTTCGAAGGAAATAACGGATGGAACTGATAGTGATGAGACACCCAGAGAAGTACCACAAAGAAAGTCGTCGTCGAGAAAGACAAAGAAGACGGCCAAGGCAACAACGCTTTCTTGTGTCTTCTTCACGAACCGCTTTACCGGTTTGGTTGCGTCCTCCTTCGGTGCCGGCTTCACAGCGGTTTGATGGTTCGGAATTCTCATCGTCCACCTCTCGTAAAATCCTTGCTACCTCCTCATTTGCTTCTTCGCTCAGGGTCTCGATTTGAGTCACATGCCGGGTAGTAGTGACTACTTGCAACAAAACCTTGAACCCCTTGGTTTCGTCATTCTTGCCGAGAATTAATGCTCGCTTGGCATGCTTTGCCAGGGACTTTTTCCGCGGGTCCCTCCAAACCATGCACGGGGACCGGAAACCCCTAATGTAAATTTACGGTGGTTGGCTTGTCCGTCAGCATTTGAATCGGAGGTGCTCCTCCTGGATTCGAGCGGGTGGGGCTGCGGCTGAGTATATAAGCCGCATACTTAGCCGCCTCCATCCAGAACGTTTGGGGCACACCTGACCAGAAAATCATACACCGAACCATATTGAATATAGTTCGGTTCATGAGTTCTGCCTTGTCATTTGAGGCCGGTATACCAGCTTCAGTAATTTGTCTGCGTACACCCGTCCGTTTGCAAAACAAACCCACTGTCTGAAATTCTCCACCGCCATCGGTACGTAGAACATGGATTCGACACATAAATTCCTTTTAGAACCAACATAAAAAATGTTCAAACATCTTTGCTCCACGATCTTTTGGCCGTGCGGCAAAAACCCGAAAATAATTGGAGAAATTATAGACAAAAACAACCAAAAAGCGGTTTCCACGTCGGTCTCGTATAGTGGTAGGATCTTTCAGGTCGCTGCATATCACCCCGCCAACGCGATCAATCGGAGAGTTTTTTTCCAGAATCTTTTTTCGGTTGTCCTTTGACCTTAGTGCCTTTCCTTCCGCACAGGTCAGACAATTCGATCGGGCGTGGTCTGTAATTATACCCGACCTTGAATCCCTAGCAAGTTTCTCCACAGCGTCGTACGCCAGGTGACCAGGGTGAGCGTGGGAGTGGTGTAGTGTCCCTTCTTGGACGTCGTCTACCACTTCACTTGATGCAACATTCATCATCATATTATAGGAATCTTTGTGACCTGTCCGTTTCCTTACTAGCATACAAACGTGCTACAAAACAGATCCACACACTTGAATGGGAAATAAAACTTTATTTTTCAAAATAAATTCCATTAATTTCCCATTATCTCTAAATATACAACCTTTTTCACGTAGGCAACCTAGAGAGATGAGATCCTTGGCCAGTTTGGGTGCGAAGAAAACCTCTGACAACATTATCGTAGTGCGTGTGTAGGCGTTTGACTATCCTTTCAACCCAACTTTACCATCTTTCGTTATTTCCAGTCTTCCACCTTCAGGGAGTGTTAACGCATCTGCATCGGTACAATCTCGTGGGGTTTCTAATAGTTTTTCACCGGAAATCAAGTGCCTGCTAGCACCACTGTCGACAATCCATAGGCCGTCGTCAGTGTCTAGCATATTTTCGAGATTTCCACGTCCAACACATTTTCGTCCCCTGGAGCAAGCGCAAAGTGTTGCTCGGACATCTGGTTACCACCACGTCCTTTTCGATCGTTTCTCTTCGGTTTTCTTGTATAGGACAGTCCATTCGTATGTGTCCTTCGTTTCCACAGCTGTAGCATACTCTTTTGTACCCACTTTCATTCACTGAATTTACGACAATTCTTCCAGATCTTTTAAAATTCTGCGCATAATCATCAATTTCTTGCGCCCATGCCACAAGCTCCTGTGCATGTTAGATGTAATTTTGTCTCTGTGGGTTGTACCTCATCATCAGAGCAATCTTAAATCTCGGTGTGGCATACTTAACAATATTTTACAATGAAACGTTCACTTGACTCGCTTTCTTTAGACAGAGTCACGAGATATAGGAAATGTTCCGTCCACGACCTCTTAGAGTTCTTTTCAGCCGCAAAGAGAGTAGCAGCTTGGTGATGCGTAATATTCACTTTAAACGCGTTCGATAATTGTTCCAGAACGAAATAGAGTGTCTGGCTGATCTGCCACCAGGTACCAATGTTTGCCTGGAAATACCCCCCCTCTCTCTCTAAATGTTCGCCCAGTTTGTTTACCTTTAGGCGTTCGTTTCATGCGAAACCAGACGATAGTTCCGCTATCTCCACGGCTTCGATAAACAGGTAGACCCACTGCCTGAAACCTGAGCCGAGTCCCGGGTAAAGTTCCATACCCGAGAAATTCTGGATCGTCAACTTTGGTACCTTTATGCCCCCCTCCATCCCAGCCTGATTCTAAACATGTTTACTTCGGGGGGCAATCCCCGCCGCCATTCCCTGTGGGCCCATTCCCGGCGGCTGTCCTGGTGCCTCAGCTCCGACACCGCCACGCATAGCTTCGCGGGTAACAGCGACTTCACCTCTCAAATCGTTGAGCGTCATCTTCATCCCAATAGGACCGTGATTTTTCAGCGTGTCCCGGAAAACGCTAGCATATTATGAGCTCTTATTTGAGCCTAGAGATGTGCTTGGGGCCGATCCAGTCGATCTGGCCTCCTCCACCGCTTCAAGACGCCTGTCCACACGTTTCAGGTACTCCAGCACTGTCTCCATATCCGCATTTGACTTTTCAGCCTTTTCTTACCTCCATAATCCAAGAAAAAACTTAGAACGTAACGAGAGAAAATTAATCAAAACAAAATGTTATCTTTTGTCGTCACGAGAGAACGAAAACTTAGTCACAACAAAAAAACACTTAGCCGAGACGTAACCGTAACACTCCACTTATCCACGAAAATTGCGAAAGTGCGAGAAAAAATTAAAAAAAACAAAATTAACTTCGAAACACTTGGTTAAGACCTGTAACCCGAAACGGACCATTTGTAGGAAAAATAGCGATGCGTGCTTACTGCCCTCTTGAGCGTAGATGCCCCTTGGAGCTTGCAGAGTGCCTAATTGCGTGCTTGACGTTCGTAGCCCGTAAGAGCTGTAGAACGGTGCTATTTAGTAGATAACTTAGTATTAACCAAGTTAGACGACTACCGCGTCGGCCTCAACCTGTTTGTCGCTTAGTTGTCTTTTAACGTAAAACTGAAAAGTACACTAATATAAAAGGTTACCAAGATAAATCAGTTCTGACTTCTTTGCAACCTAAATGTTATGTATGGTGTCCTACTGTAATTATCGTCAAAAACCGACCTTTTTTTAGCGTCGATCTCTAATTGAAAAAGCTTGGCACACTCGGGTTACGGTGAGAAATCGGGTTACCGCCACCAGGTTCATATGTAACTACCTGTGTTCCTAAAGAAGTACATTTTTAGTGCATTCGGTTATTATCTAGGTTAAACCGCCACTCACCTAACCATTGAACTATTTATGTGGTCGTAAATAAAGATAGAACCAACAAACACCGCTATGTCTTCGTGGAATCCTGTTTGTGGTTCGAACACCCTTGCGCCTCACAGTTATTTTCTTCCTGCAGTTTCGAATTTGCAGCCAAGACCTTTTTTTTTTCCTCGGAAATCCCTTGATAACCAGTTCACCAAATCAGTTTTGGTCCACCCTTTAGTCGATTCCGGGGGGGGGGGGCTCACCCAACAAGGATGGGGATGATCTGGCAACAGGCACGAAGCGACGGAATCTAGACGACGAACAGCCTGGGCTCGGGGCCAGGCCCTCCTCCTCCAGACGGGAGAACGTCGAGCCAACGCGGGCAACTGAGTTCACCGTCTGCAGCGACAAGTGCGGCGGTGAACTTGGTTCAGGATTAACGGGGCTGATCTCACATCGAGCCAGTTCCCACGATTAAGATGAGGTGGCCACGACTACCTGTGGGGCCACCTCACCCAGAACTACCTTTACTAGCTGTTGCTACCAAGGGAAAAAACATTGGGGGTGTGTATGGGCAATGGGCATGGATGGCCTTTACACCTGGGAGACCCTAGGCAAACTTTTGCTGACCAGCGAGGAATGTTCGGGTGTGGGAACGAGCCTGAGGGGACACTACACTCAGATATAAGCGTGCAACTTAATGCTACCAATGAAGACGGAAAGCCAGGAGAAGTGTTACGAAGGGTGGGAGTGCCTGTGGAACTTCTATACCAAGTATTCATTAAACAAGTCGCCGTGGCTAACGATGGATGGGTGCAAGCGGGTGAGGATATGCCCACGGGGCTACCTCACCTAGAAGTGCTTATGTATAATTTGGATGATCTCCAGAGAGACCGACTCTGTAGAGTTTTGTGCGGACTTGTATAGGTGTGGCGATGACTACTCCAGGACCAAGTTGCTTTTCAAGGCAGTGTTGTGAAAGAAGACGGGATTCGACAGCAGAGCAGTTTAAAGTGCATTAACAACCATGACCAAGCACCGGATCACGACTTCAGACAACAAGGCCAAGAAAAACATGGTTTGCCGAGCAAAGTCCCGACTAACATGTTAAATGAGCCTAGAGTATATTCTAGTCTTTATATGTTCGAAGTAGCTAATGGTAAAGACTGATTAGACTACATTTTACTTCTAACTTACTACTATTTTCTTCCTGTTCAGTTGGGACAAAAAATGAACTTGCTCATATGGGTGGGACTGTAGAACTTAGCGAATTCAAAAAAAAGTTACTTTAGCACTCAGTCCCGACTTTGTCGCATAGACCCCACCTACCCAGCAAATGTAGAGTGAGGTTCTGGGCTTGCACGACAAACTTTCTAAGCAAGTAAGTTTAAGAAAATGACTCCTCCAGGAGGTAACCCCGGAGAGGAAAGAAAACCACCGATAAGCCTACTGGAGGGGGGGGTGAAGGAGGAAAACGACCTCCTGGGGGGCAAGAAGAGCAGAAAAGCGAGGCTATTGATGCGATCATTCCGGCTTCGCCTGAGGAGGAGGGCAGTATGGAAGAAACTGTGGGCGGGATAGTAACTACGAGAGAGGAAAGTGAGGCGACGGTGATTGACCTCACGGAGGAAACTAAGATGGAAATTACGCAGGGAGGGTCCGAGCAGGACACGGTAAAAGACCAAGAGGAGAGAGAGTCAGGAGAGATAGAAAGTGAGAAGCAGCTGCCACCTCCGAAAACTAATACTCCGGAAGAGCTGGCTAGTGTACTTTTTCACACACTGAAGGAGGCAGAACAGGCCAGACCACGATTACAAA
>MIQA02018818.1:0-22256 GCA_001887855.2 Sclerospora graminicola
CCATAGTACTAATTTAAGACCTCGTGCGGTAACGACCAGAAATAAGACTTACCGGTGGCTAGTAAATCTGGTCTAACGGGAGGTTTATAGGTTAAAACCTTGATTAAGACTTACCGGTGGCGATGCTCTTAGTGTTTCCCGCATTTAATTGGAAGAATGAACGGTTTTATGCTCGCTATGTAGTTTGTTGATAATAGGTTGCTGGATGGTCTTGCTATGAAAATAAGACTTTTTTCTAGACCTATAGCTTAGACAATTGGGTCCAGGCGATCTGTGATGTCTTAATTGAAATGGAAAAAAGAGTGTCCGAATACGGACACTCCGAATACGGACGGAATAGATGAAAGGCTGCCAAGGAATAACGCCGAGTCAGATTTTGACCAGCACGCAATTAGTAATACACAGGCTAGTCGCAGCTCTTGAGGCCGCCTAAATGTATATTGGTACAATTTTATTGCCAGTTATCAAAGACTTATAAAAATAAAACAAGTGTTCAATGGTTATGCATCAGCTAAGTTTTCTTGACCTGTATCATTTTTTCTTGTCTCTTTCTAATTCAGCAGGAGCGTCTTCAGATATTAGCGGGGGGAGACCCACGCCTTGAATAAAGCTGCATTCTTTACGGTACGATGTACCTAATGTATGGTACAGGGGTTTGCACGTAGCAAAAAAGGGGTGTGCACCTAGTGGCTCCCATAATTTATTGCGTTTTCACAGTACAGTACAGATGGAAAGTGTGAACGAATGAGGTGATGTGTATTCAAGTTAAATTTTAGTTTTCCAACACAACACGATAGCGCACCGTGCCATTGTGTACCATTTCGATCCCTTCATTCACTTTGGCCATTGGCATCTTCTGGATCACAGCGCGCACATTATGTTTGGACGCCACATCAAGCATATCCTTTATGTCCTGAATGCTGCCAATGCAGCTGCCTTCAACTTTAGCACCTTTGGCAACGATGCTGAAAGGATTAAACTTGACCTCGTCGTTCGGAAGACCTACCATAATTAATGATCCACGTGTATCCAAGAAACTCAGAAACAGCGTGTACGGCATGTTGTCAGCACTAGCGCACACCAACAACACATCCACCGAGCAAGCAGCATCCGCGGCCTGTTTTTCATCCGAATATGCTACAAAGTCGGTCGCGCCCAAGTCCCGTACTTCCTGCTCCTTCTTAGCCGAACGAGAGAAAGCCACAATCGCATCGGCTCCCATGGCTTTGGCGAATTGAATGGCGAGATGCCCAAGCCCGCCAATGCCTACAATACCCACACGCACACCAGGCTTCACACCGGCCTCCTTTAATGGTCGAAACACGGTAGCACCAGCACATAACAGAGGTGCAGCGACATCGGATGGAATGTTGTCTGGAATGTGGAACGCATACTCATGGGCCACTCGAATGTATTCCGCATATCCACCATATGTCGGAGCATTGTCCGCTGCGTACTTATCATTGTACGTAAAGACTCGATGTGGACAATATGCATCGTCACCTTTAGCGCACTGTTTGCATGGCGCCGAGGAATCTTTGTTTAAACACGCAAAAACTTGTGCACCGACACCGACACGATCTCCGACTTTCATGCCCTTAACATCATGCCCAGCAAGGGTCACCTCCCCGACGATTTCGTGGCCGACAACACAAGGATACGTCGATGGGCCCCATCCACTGTCAATTGTGTGGAGGTCAGAGCCACAAATCCCGCAGTGCGAAATCTTAATCTCTACGTCTTCAGGCCCCAGCGGACGTGATTGATATTCCCATGGCTTGATCTCTTCTCCTTTGCCAAAGGACGCATAAGCACGGATAGTTCTTGGAGCCGTTGACATGGTTCTAGGCTTGTAGTTGTAGTTGATGGTAAATACCAAAGTGAGTTTCTTGATACGCGTTTTTGGGATGTGAAACCAATTTTTTTTTATAACTTGCCTTAAAAGTAACGGAAACGAAGCCACAATCATAGTGTGGAAATGAGACGGTGGTAGCTGCCAGCTGGTGGAACAGTCCTTAACCCTAACGCTTTCCGGAAGCAAGAGACTAAACCTAATGATTACACTACTGGTACAATATAAAGCGAAACGGAGCAGAAACGTCATTAGAAAACCATTAGTTTAAAGTCATCAGTCGATTCCGTAGTTGTACCTGTCTTCATTGTCCTTACCACTCATCGGCTGGTGTGATATTTTGTCATCTACCGCTGATCTCACATACTCGAGGCATATTTGGTCGTCTCTGGTTGTTTGGCTTTGTCTTTTGTATTTAATTGGCTCAAAGCATGAGCAACAGACGTGGAATATGATCCCCACATTGATGGATCTATTCCACGTCTGTTACTCATGCTTTGTCCACACATTGTTGGATCATATTCCACGATACACAATCTGTTTCCTGATCATCCACAGTAATGTGACATATTCACTGTATACTTACGGGATCCACCGCAATGTATACTTTTTTTGTACTAGACGGTGTGGCGCCGATCACCCAACAGCAAGTCAATGGTATGGCTTTCCACTGTTATGAAGATGGCTATACGGATGGCCCCGAAGTCGAGATCCAGCCTTTTCGCGCGTCGAAATATTCTACTAGGTAATGTCGTCAGTACCGTTTCCCGGATGTGCCGAATTTATTTTGCTACTGGCACATTCAATTCGGAAAGATGTTGATGATGTTACCGGTATTAATACTGACGTATAAAATTCCAGTTAGCGAGATTATCGTGGATTCATACATATTGTGAATTTTAGGTTAACAGTAAGTAACATCTTAACCAAAATTGTATGTAAACCTTACATAATACTTCCTCTGATAGGGCCGCGCCTATAGTTAAGCGTGTCCAGGAATATAAGGCCGAATTGGTTTTAAGTACGATTTAATATATAAATTCAAAGATACTCCGCTAAGGTACGATTTTTGGTTCAATTAAAAAGGCAAATAAGTGTGATGGTTTGCGCGAGCGGCGCGAATTCCGAATCAACGCGGAATTTTTGGACTCTGCGACCGCGACGAATTCCGAATCAACGCGGAATTTTTGGACTCTGCGACCACGACGACCGCTCGCGCAATCGTTAATTATACCTACCTCCAGCTTGGAGTGGGCTCATTCCCATAAACGACGTATCTAGCGCTGAGAAAGTCAAATATTAGAGTTAAGATCCTTGGTCACACCCTTAGACAGCAGAAATATTACTCATTTTTAGAACATATAAGCGAGTACCTTCTTGCTCTAGGCCGCTGCCAAGTTTTTGCAGTGCTTGCGGTGTCTCGGATCCGTCTGCGTCATTTTGAGAGCTCGGACCCCATGGAGTGTCCGACTTTAAAGGCCATATCTTGAAAACCGCTGAGCCGTTTTGAATAAAACAAAAACTCCTTCAATCAGCATGGACTATCAATTCAAAACGTCCAATCAGCTCGCCTCAGATAACCCCTCCCAGCTTAAAAATGAATTTTAGAAAAAAACGGCCTTATATTTCTGGACAGAGGAAGTATATACTTTCATTTTTGTCGAGTAACAACACGTAAGACACTTCGACTCCCCGTCGTGAAAATCGCTATTTAGTAGTTTTCGCGGATCATTTCTCGAATTACGTTGCAAATTTCCCCCGCAAAGACAAATGACCAGGCAGCGGACCAGACGGTGAAGAAGTTTTAACATTTTTTGGCTTGGTTCGAAGGCGTTTTAGTTGCAGAATTTTCGTATTAAGGACTGATGGCGGTGAAGAAGACAAAAACGTGGATTTGTTTTGCAAACGCACTGGTGTTCGAAGGCATGTTACGGATGCTGGAAGCCCGGCCTCAAATGGAAAAACTGAAAGGATAATAAAGACTATTTTCATCATGTTGAGGTGTATGATTTGGATCCGGAGTGCCGTTAAATATTTTGCTGCGGAATGCGCAAGTTACATTTTAAATCGAAGTCCGACGCGTGCGAATTATAAGATTTCACCTATCAAAACGTTGACCAAGAAACCTGCAAATGTTACGTATATCGTTGTTTTTGGATCATCATGTAGGGTGTGGCGTGACGCTATGAGAAAGTCGCTCTTGGAAGACATGCGGAGAAGGCGTTGACAGAACGATGAGATGAAAGGTTCCAAGGTCTAGCTTCTAAGAGACAGGGTGTTACGACTACAAGGTACGTTTATCAAGTGGAAACTTTAAGTGAAAAGACAATGACAAGCAAGTTCGCGCAATTAAACGGGAAGCGGGTGAAAATGTGGAAGTGTCTAACAAAGGTGATGTGGAGAATACCGTTTCGAAGGAAATAACGGATGGAACTGATAGTGATGAGACACCCAGAGAAGTACCACAAAGAAAGTCGTCGTCGAGAAAGACAAAGAAGACGGCCAAGGCAACAACGCTTTCTTGTGTCTTCTTCACGAACCGCTTTACCGGTTTGGTTGCGTCCTCCTTCGGTGCCGGCTTCACAGCGGTTTGATGGTTCGGAATTCTCATCGTCCACCTCTCGTAAAATCCTTGCTACCTCCTCATTTGCTTCTTCGCTCAGGGTCTCGATTTGAGTCACATGCCGGGTAGTAGTGACTACTTGCAACAAAACCTTGAACCCCTTGGTTTCGTCATTCTTGCCGAGAATTAATGCTCGCTTGGCATGCTTTGCCAGGGACTTTTTCCGCGGGTCCCTCCAAACCATGCACGGGGACCGGAAACCCCTAATGTAAATTTACGGTGGTTGGCTTGTCCGTCAGCATTTGAATCGGAGGTGCTCCTCCTGGATTCGAGCGGGTGGGGCTGCGGCTGAGTATATAAGCCGCATACTTAGCCGCCTCCATCCAGAACGTTTGGGGCACACCTGACCAGAAAATCATACACCGAACCATATTGAATATAGTTCGGTTCATGAGTTCTGCCTTGTCATTTGAGGCCGGTATACCAGCTTCAGTAATTTGTCTGCGTACACCCGTCCGTTTGCAAAACAAACCCACTGTCTGAAATTCTCCACCGCCATCGGTACGTAGAACATGGATTCGACACATAAATTCCTTTTAGAACCAACATAAAAAATGTTCAAACATCTTTGCTCCACGATCTTTTGGCCGTGCGGCAAAAACCCGAAAATAATTGGAGAAATTATAGACAAAAACAACCAAAAAGCGGTTTCCACGTCGGTCTCGTATAGTGGTAGGATCTTTCAGGTCGCTGCATATCACCCCGCCAACGCGATCAATCGGAGAGTTTTTTTCCAGAATCTTTTTTCGGTTGTCCTTTGACCTTAGTGCCTTTCCTTCCGCACAGGTCAGACAATTCGATCGGGCGTGGTCTGTAATTATACCCGACCTTGAATCCCTAGCAAGTTTCTCCACAGCGTCGTACGCCAGGTGACCAGGGTGAGCGTGGGAGTGGTGTAGTGTCCCTTCTTGGACGTCGTCTACCACTTCACTTGATGCAACATTCATCATCATATTATAGGAATCTTTGTGACCTGTCCGTTTCCTTACTAGCATACAAACGTGCTACAAAACAGATCCACACACTTGAATGGGAAATAAAACTTTATTTTTCAAAATAAATTCCATTAATTTCCCATTATCTCTAAATATACAACCTTTTTCACGTAGGCAACCTAGAGAGATGAGATCCTTGGCCAGTTTGGGTGCGAAGAAAACCTCTGACAACATTATCGTAGTGCGTGTGTAGGCGTTTGACTATCCTTTCAACCCAACTTTACCATCTTTCGTTATTTCCAGTCTTCCACCTTCAGGGAGTGTTAACGCATCTGCATCGGTACAATCTCGTGGGGTTTCTAATAGTTTTTCACCGGAAATCAAGTGCCTGCTAGCACCACTGTCGACAATCCATAGGCCGTCGTCAGTGTCTAGCATATTTTCGAGATTTCCACGTCCAACACATTTTCGTCCCCTGGAGCAAGCGCAAAGTGTTGCTCGGACATCTGGTTACCACCACGTCCTTTTCGATCGTTTCTCTTCGGTTTTCTTGTATAGGACAGTCCATTCGTATGTGTCCTTCGTTTCCACAGCTGTAGCATACTCTTTTGTACCCACTTTCATTCACTGAATTTACGACAATTCTTCCAGATCTTTTAAAATTCTGCGCATAATCATCAATTTCTTGCGCCCATGCCACAAGCTCCTGTGCATGTTAGATGTAATTTTGTCTCTGTGGGTTGTACCTCATCATCAGAGCAATCTTAAATCTCGGTGTGGCATACTTAACAATATTTTACAATGAAACGTTCACTTGACTCGCTTTCTTTAGACAGAGTCACGAGATATAGGAAATGTTCCGTCCACGACCTCTTAGAGTTCTTTTCAGCCGCAAAGAGAGTAGCAGCTTGGTGATGCGTAATATTCACTTTAAACGCGTTCGATAATTGTTCCAGAACGAAATAGAGTGTCTGGCTGATCTGCCACCAGGTACCAATGTTTGCCTGGAAATACCCCCCCTCTCTCTCTAAATGTTCGCCCAGTTTGTTTACCTTTAGGCGTTCGTTTCATGCGAAACCAGACGATAGTTCCGCTATCTCCACGGCTTCGATAAACAGGTAGACCCACTGCCTGAAACCTGAGCCGAGTCCCGGGTAAAGTTCCATACCCGAGAAATTCTGGATCGTCAACTTTGGTACCTTTATGCCCCCCTCCATCCCAGCCTGATTCTAAACATGTTTACTTCGGGGGGCAATCCCCGCCGCCATTCCCTGTGGGCCCATTCCCGGCGGCTGTCCTGGTGCCTCAGCTCCGACACCGCCACGCATAGCTTCGCGGGTAACAGCGACTTCACCTCTCAAATCGTTGAGCGTCATCTTCATCCCAATAGGACCGTGATTTTTCAGCGTGTCCCGGAAAACGCTAGCATATTATGAGCTCTTATTTGAGCCTAGAGATGTGCTTGGGGCCGATCCAGTCGATCTGGCCTCCTCCACCGCTTCAAGACGCCTGTCCACACGTTTCAGGTACTCCAGCACTGTCTCCATATCCGCATTTGACTTTTCAGCCTTTTCTTACCTCCATAATCCAAGAAAAAACTTAGAACGTAACGAGAGAAAATTAATCAAAACAAAATGTTATCTTTTGTCGTCACGAGAGAACGAAAACTTAGTCACAACAAAAAAACACTTAGCCGAGACGTAACCGTAACACTCCACTTATCCACGAAAATTGCGAAAGTGCGAGAAAAAATTAAAAAAAACAAAATTAACTTCGAAACACTTGGTTAAGACCTGTAACCCGAAACGGACCATTTGTAGGAAAAATAGCGATGCGTGCTTACTGCCCTCTTGAGCGTAGATGCCCCTTGGAGCTTGCAGAGTGCCTAATTGCGTGCTTGACGTTCGTAGCCCGTAAGAGCTGTAGAACGGTGCTATTTAGTAGATAACTTAGTATTAACCAAGTTAGACGACTACCGCGTCGGCCTCAACCTGTTTGTCGCTTAGTTGTCTTTTAACGTAAAACTGAAAAGTACACTAATATAAAAGGTTACCAAGATAAATCAGTTCTGACTTCTTTGCAACCTAAATGTTATGTATGGTGTCCTACTGTAATTATCGTCAAAAACCGACCTTTTTTTAGCGTCGATCTCTAATTGAAAAAGCTTGGCACACTCGGGTTACGGTGAGAAATCGGGTTACCGCCACCAGGTTCATATGTAACTACCTGTGTTCCTAAAGAAGTACATTTTTAGTGCATTCGGTTATTATCTAGGTTAAACCGCCACTCACCTAACCATTGAACTATTTATGTGGTCGTAAATAAAGATAGAACCAACAAACACCGCTATGTCTTCGTGGAATCCTGTTTGTGGTTCGAACACCCTTGCGCCTCACAGTTATTTTCTTCCTGCAGTTTCGAATTTGCAGCCAAGACCTTTTTTTTTTCCTCGGAAATCCCTTGATAACCAGTTCACCAAATCAGTTTTGGTCCACCCTTTAGTCGATTCCGGGGGGGGGGCTCACCCAACAAGGATGGGGATGATCTGGCAACAGGCACGAAGCGACGGAATCTAGACGACGAACAGCCTGGGCTCGGGGCCAGGCCCTCCTCCTCCAGACGGGAGAACGTCGAGCCAACGCGGGCAACTGAGTTCACCGTCTGCAGCGACAAGTGCGGCGGTGAACTTGGTTCAGGATTAACGGGGCTGATCTCACATCGAGCCAGTTCCCACGATTAAGATGAGGTGGCCACGACTACCTGTGGGGCCACCTCACCCAGAACTACCTTTACTAGCTGTTGCTACCAAGGGAAAAAACATTGGGGGTGTGTATGGGCAATGGGCATGGATGGCCTTTACACCTGGGAGACCCTAGGCAAACTTTTGCTGACCAGCGAGGAATGTTCGGGTGTGGGAACGAGCCTGAGGGGACACTACACTCAGATATAAGCGTGCAACTTAATGCTACCAATGAAGACGGAAAGCCAGGAGAAGTGTTACGAAGGGTGGGAGTGCCTGTGGAACTTCTATACCAAGTATTCATTAAACAAGTCGCCGTGGCTAACGATGGATGGGTGCAAGCGGGTGAGGATATGCCCACGGGGCTACCTCACCTAGAAGTGCTTATGTATAATTTGGATGATCTCCAGAGAGACCGACTCTGTAGAGTTTTGTGCGGACTTGTATAGGTGTGGCGATGACTACTCCAGGACCAAGTTGCTTTTCAAGGCAGTGTTGTGAAAGAAGACGGGATTCGACAGCAGAGCAGTTTAAAGTGCATTAACAACCATGACCAAGCACCGGATCACGACTTCAGACAACAAGGCCAAGAAAAACATGGTTTGCCGAGCAAAGTCCCGACTAACATGTTAAATGAGCCTAGAGTATATTCTAGTCTTTATATGTTCGAAGTAGCTAATGGTAAAGACTGATTAGACTACATTTTACTTCTAACTTACTACTATTTTCTTCCTGTTCAGTTGGGACAAAAAATGAACTTGCTCATATGGGTGGGACTGTAGAACTTAGCGAATTCAAAAAAAAGTTACTTTAGCACTCAGTCCCGACTTTGTCGCATAGACCCCACCTACCCAGCAAATGTAGAGTGAGGTTCTGGGCTTGCACGACAAACTTTCTAAGCAAGTAAGTTTAAGAAAATGACTCCTCCAGGAGGTAACCCCGGAGAGGAAAGAAAACCACCGATATTAAGCCTACTGGAGGGGGGGGTGAAGGAGGAAAACGACCTCCTGGGGGGCAAGAAGAGCAGAAAAGCGAGGCTATTGATGCGATCATTCCGGCTTCGCCTGAGGAGGAGGGCAGTATGGAAGAAACTGTGGGCGGGATAGTAACTACGAGAGAGGAAAGTGAGGCGACGGTGATTGACCTCACGGAGGAAACTAAGATGGAAATTACGCAGGGAGGGTCCGAGCAGGACACGGTAGTAGACCAAGAGGAGAGTCAGGAGAGACAGAAAGTGAGAAGCAGCTGCCACCTCCGAAAACTAATACTCCAGAAGAACTGGCTAGTGTACTTTTTCACACACTGAAGGAGGCAGAACAGGCCAGACCACGATTACAAACGTGGCTGGACCTGACCCACCAATTGTTCAGAGGATCTATGCACTTCTTAAAACGTTCGACGAGGAGTGGCAAACAAGGGGGTGGAAAGAAGTTAGACCTTACGAATCCGGAATTGGAACGGCGGATTGACCTATTTGAATTATTGGTCGTTAAGCATAATTTGAGTTGGAAGGTATGGTTTCAAAAGGCGATGGATGCATGGAATTTAGCGATAAAACTTAACAAGCCGCTAGTCACCATACTAGCGCGTAAGGTAGGTAGTTGTCAGGTGGAAGTAGCGGTAAAAGGCACGAGTGTGTTACAAGGATGGCTGCATAAAGTTACAGGCAAATCATCGAAGACAGTCAAAGAAACGGTTCGCAACACAACATACCTTTTTAACCCCGAAGTCTTCTCGCCTGACCGCATTGCAACACTCACTAAAGTCTGTGAGAAGGAGTGGAATGGCAAGGATAAACAGCAGTTTAGAGATGGTAGCCAGGAAGAATGGCAAATAGTAAAAGGGTTGGCTGAAGGAACGATTCTATCAAGGACTTTACCACAATTTTTACGCCAAATTATGACATCGAAGGATCGTTTACGGTTAATTTTAACGATTAGGGTCAGAGTGGAAGGGTGTCTAATTATGGACTTACAAGGAGAGCGGCAATCAAAAAGGCTTTTCAATGCACGAAAAGCCTTCAAGAAAGTACAGCGGCAACAGCACGAGGGCTTGCAAACGATCGTCTGTGGGAAATGCTATCAAAGGTCAAATCGATAAGCTACAACCAATCCGACCACTGTTTACATTTGCATTTCCTAACTCGGGATATAGCAAAAAGGTACGAGTCAATCAGTGTACCCTATCACAAAGCGCTTCATAGATTAAAAAACTTACATGCCAAAGAAAATGTGGAAGAACCGGTCTGGTCCAGGAAAATTTCGAGTGCGAGCTCCGGAATGGGTTTCAGACCAGATTACTCCATAATACTGAGGAACGTAACGCGAAACATAGATATTATGCGATTGCACGGATATCTCCAGTCGGTAATCACAGTTTATTTTCGATTTGAAGAACTTGACTCAGGGGGACCTCTGTCAGCAACGTCACTGGACTGGGAGATTGTTATTGCGGCCAGTGGGTGCCCGAAACAACTTCGTAACATCTCACGCTTAATCTGGTGCGAGCACATACTCACATTAGAGCATCCAGGTATGAGAGGTAAGCTTCATTGTTTACGCTGCGGAGAAGAAGGGCATCAAATAAGAGGGTGTTCAGTCACGCAAAAAAAAATATTTGGAGAGAATTGCCTTACCGTAACAGTAGAAGAGGCGGAGTTAATCGATACGCCGGAACCAATCTTCGACTGCATGGAGACGCTAATGAAAGAGGTACGGGAAAATTGCGAAGAACAGGATGCCTTGATGCGGAATCGGCGACAGAAGGAGCAGGCAGGAAAGCAAGCAGCCAGCGATAGGGATAACGAAGAGACGACAGGAAACGTGCAGACGAAGGAAGAACAGCCGTCGGCCCCTACATCAGAGTCGGCGGGACGGGATTGCCCACCCACTGAGAAGGTGCAGCAGCAGACAGCGAAAGCGGAGCTCGACGGTGAATGGATGGTGGTTAAGAAAAAGAAAAATGGGGTGACGGTTGTAAAGATTCAAGATGGGACGGAGCGAGGTGTGCAGGACCAACCGTTAACACAGAAGGAAAAGGTCGTATCACAGAATACCGAGAAGAGGGTACTGCGGTCAGTAGTTGCAAAACCGGATAAGGAATCGGTTTTAAAGATAAAAACTGAACCGGAAGCGGAAAACAACCGGTTAAAAAAATATCAGCTCAGGAACAAAGGATGGGCCAACCAAATCGAAAGTGAAAACAAGTACGCTAGGGCGGCAACAGGAAAACACAGATCTCCTCATAGTGGAGGCACAAGTCAAAGCAGAAATAGGAAACATGATGAAGGCACTTACTCATACGGAAGGACCTCTCCACCCATTCGACTGGGAACCAGCACAGCACCTGAATGACAAGGAATTAAATCTCAATGACGCGATATTGGCAATGGGGCTACAACAGGTACTGACGCCATCGACAGGTAATTGTCAAGCGTATAGTATAGTTCAGGCATTATTCAACTCTTCATTAGAAGACAGTCCATCCATTCTGGAACAAGCAGCCGCAGATATCAAGAAAGGATGCGCAGCAAGAGGGCTTATGGATTTTAAGGCGAAGTTCCCAGCTGGCGTGCGGAAACAGACACTGCGTAGCTTAGGAAGGGGATATGATAAAATGGCGGCGAAGCAATCGGAGGAAGAGTTCAAGAAATACTTACAGGATTACGCGAACAGCTCATCTAAACTGGATGCAACGGTAAGTAGCGAAAACTGGGGAAGCAATGACACGCTAATATGTTTTAGGGACACTCCTGCAACGACATATTTTCGTCATGAATGTGGATGAAGTCAGTGGGAAGCCCGGAGCGATTCACTTCGCGCCGGAAATTCGAGTTCAACAAAGGAAGAAGTTCGCAACGTGTGGGGAATTCCCAGTCTCACTTGGGCAATGCATTAAAGAAGTGATATCGCTGAAAGAAGAGGTAAAGAACGGGAAATGTAAGTTACCATTGGTAATTCACTTTCAAAACATTCATTACCAAGCGTACGTGCACGGGTGGCGAGCACAAGAGGAGGTAGAGAAAGGGGCAATGGACAAACCGGATGTAGAAATGGCGGATTCGGACGCCAGAGGCATCAATAATAAACGTACCCGAGAAGAAGAGGAGCACAAGGTAGACGAGCAGCAACTGGAAGTAGGAGAAGAGTTAGTAAGCTTCTCAAAGGACTCGACAACGGGTAAATTCATCAGGGCGCAAGTGGAGAAGCTCTTAAGATGGAACGACGCAAGACAGAAGGAATTGCTTAAGTTCTTAGTGGAGACAGTCACGTTTTTACCCGATCACCACCAGGAGGAACTGTTACGTGCGGATATCAGTGATGCGGAAGTCCGACAATGCGTGGCAAGAACGTATAACATCTCGGAGCAGACATTATGGGAATGGCACACAATCACGGTAGGAACGTTGCGATAGAACAACAGCACGGACAAGGACTCACGCAGGAAATCACATCGAGGAGCTCAGAGACGGCAAAAGGGAAGCTACTACCGACAACATAGAAGACGCAGAGCAACAGAGGTCACGAAAAAAGAGAGCAGTTGAGGCAGCCTATTCATCGACTCAAGATGAAGGAAAAGCAAAGTCACGAACAGCAAAGAGAGAAGTAAGTGTCACAGGGCAGCCGGAGCAGATGGTCAGGGTGCACACAGAAGAGGGGGCGGCTATGGAAGAACAAGTATGGAATTCGATGGCTCAGGTATGGCCGTATCAACAAGACGTACCTTTTCCGACTTTTACTGCGTCGGAAGGAGAATGGTTGAAGGCGGCAAAAAAGGACCGTCTTGCACTGGTGCAGCTCCTGGAGTACTGTGATAATCCCCATTTCATAATTGCCAGAATGGGAAATGCGGTAATCGATGAATTGACCAGAGACTGGAGAGCGCAGTATTGGGACGCAATGATTTCCTTGAGAAGGTCGACCGGAACCCAACCCGAACTAGAGAGATTTCTTAAGTACTGGGCGCATAGAGTAAGCGTGCTGCCAGGTGAAAACCAACGACAAGCATTGAGAGCGAGCAGTCAACATTGGAAAACGCTCAAGGGGTACAACTATGGAAATAACGCGCTCTGGAAGTTGTGTGGACCACATAAACATGTCACCTTTGCTCTAACGGCATTGTGTGCTCATGTGTATAGTAAACAATTGGCAGCAGTGACAGGCGAAACGGCACTACCGACAGATCCAATTTGGATCAAGATTCGAAGGTTTCAGCTGATGAGAGCGCGAGAGAATAATCTTCAAGCGTTGGCCAAGCGATTGGATGAAGATGATGGAGACGTCTGGACGGATTTTACCCGATATTTCTGCTCAGCTCTAACTAACGTTTCTATGTCCGATAGGGATACAGAACAGGTAGATATGGACACCACAGAGATACTCACTCACAGAGGAGCGCTGGCGCCCCATTGTCACTAAGGGCATGCTACGTGAGGACACGGAAGAGGACCGAATTAACGAGATGTATGCTGGCATGGATTGTTACACTAGGAAAACGGTGAGTGCTACAGAAACGCATGAGCTGGGACTCCAAGGAAAGGAAGGAGCACGTGGGGTCACGAACTTTCGAGTTATTACACAAAATGTCCGAGGGTTTTCGATGGAGACCAGACTTGCGTGGTTACAATCATGGAAGAACATCCCGGTGAAGTCACGACCGGATTGTATTTTCATACAGGAAACCCACATAACCAGTAACGAAGAAGCACAAGAACTGACACACCAATGGGAACGTATGTGGAATTATTTCGATGGAAATCATAGACTGGCTTTCTGGAGTATTGCAACGCAAAAGACCGGTGGAGTAGGTATCTTGGTGACTCCAAGGACGGGGGTAAAGGCAAGAGCATGGAGGTCAAGGAGGTGGACAGATCCAATCATGGGAATTGAGTGGAATGAGTGGAAATGCATCAACATATACGCGCCATCACTTGGGGACAAGGAACGAGCGACATTTTACAAAAGTATAGAAGTGTGGAAGCTGCAACAACACTCAAAGGTGGTTTTCGGTGGAGATTTCAATTGCGTGGAGGATCCTATTTTGGATCGGACTGGGCCAACAAGAAGAAGACGGACCACGGAATGCCCGGAATTGTCAAGACTCATAAACGCATGGAAATTACAGGGTGCGGCCTTAGTGCAATTTTCGGCTTGGAGACCGGAGGAAATTGCGGAGTTCCAGGAGTACACATTCTGGAGAGGGGAATCCGCGAGTAGAATTGATCGACTATACATTTCGGAAGAGCAGTATACGTGGGTACAGCAGGTACGGACGAGTCGACCTGGGGTACCAACCGATCATGAACAAGTGGAGCTGCATCTCTGTGATAAGCAGGGAAGGACGAAGGACACGAGAAATCAACACTTCCGTCTGCAATACCCGATTCGAGGAACCTGGGGAGTAAAAGTTCAAGAGGAGATCAGAGAGGTAATGGGAGCAAGTTTGAAGGAGGATTATGCAGATGCGGCACATTGGGAGGAGGTGAAAGATTTCTGGGTGGCGGCGATAATCAGAGTCAGAAAAAGAACGGCGCAAAGAAGGAGACGACACGCGAAACTCCTCGAGCAAGCGCTTTTTAGTCGCACAACCAGTCGAGACCAGATTTTGAGTATTGCAGAAAACGAAGTGTCATGCTTTAATCAGGTAAGGATTGCGAAAAAGCTATGTCGATCTAACGAAAATATTCGATGGCTTTTTCAGCGCACAGCGACATGGGAGAAGGACCAAAGGGTGGAACAAATCATTATCCAAGATTCACACCCTGATCGTACAGTAGACCTTTCCATACCGGACAAATTCGCCTGGACGTGGAAGCACATTTTAAGCAGAGTACATAGGAGGGTGGACAAAAAGGACGTTTCGAAGGTGCTGCATGAGTTGGTACCAAACTGGGCAGAACGACAGGTATCCAGTGACGAAAATGCTAGTTTACTGGACACAATCGAGGCAGAAGACATTAAGTTTGCGATCAAGACGTTGGACAGGCGTAAAGAGGGAGGACCGGACGGACTAAACAACGATTTCTTCAAGGACTTTGCAGAAGACATTACACCGGACTTGGTGAAAGTGTATAATGATGTTCTCCAAGGGGCGGCGCCACCAGATTCATTCTTGGAAGCGGTAATAATACCGCTAAAGAAAAAAGGCGAGTCATCCAACGCGATGGATTACCGACCGATCTCGCTGCTCCAGACGAGCTACAAGATTTTTGCGAAGATCCTGGCGATGAGATTACAGAAATTTCTTGGACGACTAAGAGGGGACTCTCAACAAGGGTTCGTGCATGGAAGGAGGATGGACAGGGCCGTGGTGATGATGTTACAACTACTCAAGCAGCAGCAGGACAAAGGACAGAGGACAAAACAAGACTGTGGTGGAATTTTACTAGTGGATTTTGCGAAAGCGTATGATACAGTGGATCGACACTATTTGATGGAAACGCTAACGAGTTTTGGTTTTTCCGGGAGATTCATTGCGTTAGTACAGGCTCTGCATCAAGGTACATCAGCAAGGTTCTTAGTAAATGGACAACTGTCCAACCCAATGTTAGTGACATCTGGAATACGACAAGGGAACCCTTATTGTTCATATTGGCGGTGGAGCCTCTGCGCATGGCGATATCAACACCAAGAGATACAAGGGTTTAAGATAAAAGGGGATGGTTCAAGACGGATTCACACCTTCACGGCCTTCGTGGATGACTCAACAATTTTTTTCTCAAAAGCGGATCAACTCGACACGGCAATGACAATTCTTGAGAAGTTTGGAAAATTATCGGGTTTAAAAATGCAACCTGCAAAAAGTCATATTCTCACCTTTGGAAAAGTATCCCAACGGTTACTAACTTGTGGAATTCCATTAGTCAAAGAGGAGGACACAGTACGATACCTCGGCTACCAAGTGGGAAAGCACAATCTCACAGAAGCTAACTGGGCGGAGCGGATACGCGCACTGAAACGACGACTACTCACTGCGACGAAGTGTGGGACGTCGGTGATGGAAAGAGTTATGCTGTTTAACGCGATAGCCATAACAGCGATTTTCCAAGGCATTTGAACCGGATGATCAGACGTACAAGGATCTGATTCATTTGCAGAAGAGGTTTATATGGAGTAACCAGTTGTCGAACGAACGAAGCCGACACAAAATTTCACCGCATCTCCTGTTTATCCCACGAAAGGCTAGAGGATTAGGACTAATCTCGATCCCAGTGGCAATTCATACGATGGCAGTAAAGGAGGCGACAATGTGGCTGCTAGAACCAACGGACCGATATACGCAAGCATGGCGAAACTGGTGTAAATTGATTAGGACGGGTGGTACTAATGTATGGATTTCTCCATGTAGGGCTCACAGTCGGCGAACAACTCGAGGGAGAGGACAGAAGATGTCCACAGTGCAGCATCATTTATCTCGATACTTAGGGCCATCTCCAGAGGATATGATACAGTTACAGAGGTACGTTACTAGCAACTTTGCTAATTTACAGACGAAATGCAGCACACAGCTATCCAATTCGACGAAAACACTGTTGCCGGGCGATCAAGTCCAGGTACATGCGGAGGTTGAGTCAATTGATTGGCATGGGTTGGGGATACAAGCGCTCAGAGCATTCTGGGGTACGTTCGTATGGTATGACAACCCGTGGATAATAGACGCAAATGCAGAGGTTCTATCGGCGGGTAAATATGAGCGCATACCGAGAGAAACAATACGAGATTTGCACATCAAGAAAGTGGCGCACTCTACTTTTCAATGGACGGTACAAGGTAGTGGAGATGCCAGTCACCCTTGCAGGAAAATTGGAAGGTGGCTCCTATGCATCATCTTGTGTTCGCCGAGAGTGGGAGATAGGAGAAGAGTTAGGCGCGGCGGGCAAGCTTCAACTACTCTACACACAGGATCACTGGGAGGACGTTAAGTGGAGTGCAGGCATACCAAGGTGTGTTACTGGACAGAGTCAACAGACAGGTCAAGAGTGGTTCTTCAGACAGCGTGAAGATGGAATTTATTGGGACGAGACTGAACCCACACACGGAAGCCAGAACAAGAGCAGCTTAAAACCAGAGGAAGGGATATGTCAACGAACGACGGGACTAGTTTTTGCGGCACATCCAAGTCTGCATAATTACCCCTGGACAGTGCAGGAAGGGGTAAAATTTCAGTCAGTAAAAAGTTGGCTACGAAGGACATTTCGCAGAGTCTACTACCAAGCTTTGACTACCGCGTTAGCGCAAGTGCGGGACAGATGGAGTAAACGGAGAGATGAGTCCTGCTGGAACTTGAACGTGCAGGAGCAATCCCCGAAAGAGCTCTGGTGTCATGATAATATGCTATCGGATTATCAACTGTGGAGCATTTACAGAACAGCGACGTTCCAGCTTAATGTCTATTACGATGGATATAATTTGCAAGGAGGGTGTGTACTGGATGACCAGTGTCAAACACCCGGGAAAGGGGTCACACATATTGTGTGGGGGTGCAGTCGGGCCAAGCAACTTTGGTCCAGACTAATAACTTGCTGGAACGGACGTCGCATTGACGCAGTGGAATTAGAACAATACCGAAGGAATATCGCGCGGAGACGAGCACCAGTGCTGTCGGAATCACTACAGCGTCGTCTGAAAGTGCGGTGTGGTAAACAAGCAGGGGAGTGTAAGACGGCTTTGGAGCGAGTGTGGAGAGGAATCTGTTCGCTAGGGATAACGTGGTTGTGGATATTTCGGAATGAAGTGGTGCATAAAGGAGTCAGACAAAGTGCACAGGAACAGTTACAGATGATTTCCAAAATAACGAACAGTTATTGGCAGTGCCTTCTACGAATAAACGTTTGCGACACACTGCAGGGTCACTTGATCGACTGGAATGTAAGCAAGAAGAGTTTTGAACAGGTCAAGTGATGAACAAATGGAACTATACCAATTATGCAGGAAGAGATTTCATCAGGACCAACGCAAGGATTAGATATTGCTTTAAGTGAATTTATTGTAGCTAATAGTTAATTACTAAATAGACTGCGATTAAACAACAATAATTAAAAATTAAAACTTATGTACATGGTTCAGGTTTAGGTAAATCAAAGTTAAGGAGCTTAATATAAGGAGTATTCCGAAGCATCCGCTCCATAGAATAACTTCGTATCACTTAATTTATTTGACATTAACTCATTAAAGTTATGCCCAAATAGGTACTTCGTCTTGACCAAATACATGTAGCTATTTCGACTTGTTAAAAAAATTGGTTCCAGAGAATTTCTTACAACCTTGTCGGTAGCCTAGCTACATAATGCTAAGGAAAGAGGTCTAACCTGGACCTTGCAAAATCGGAACCGCTTTATTCAGCCCCCTGGTGGTTACTCCTACACTCATATACCGACCATCAGGGCTCGATATTTGCAGGTAGCCACTTCAACGTACTCAATTCCGTAGGGAAATCCGCCTTACCAACAACCGGTTAGTGTCGTCGAGGCGCGTGTATATGTGTTAGGTGTACTGGTGTGCTAGTACTAGCATACCGAGAAAATCTCACGCCAAAAAATCCGTTTAGTGAAAATATTCCAAAAGGGGACTCAAGACCAGAAACTTCGTCAGAAGGTGACTCAAATGGTTTTAAATTGTTTTAAATATTTTACAGGTTGTTTTAAATTATAGTAAAGTTACGACTAAGTTACGTTTACTGCGCTTTAAAGGGGTGTTACTCTTCCAAGTAATGTGTATATCCCAGGAGCGACCTAAAACAGGCAAGCGACTTTTTGTGATCTCCCACCCAGTATTTGCCTTCACAAATATAATTTATGGAAGAAGAGTCGATTACACTCACGAAAGCGGGAAATTTTGAAGGATTTTTTGTTCAAAATTACTTTTTTTGATACTTCTGGTGTCTTTGGCTTCATCAACTAATTAGATGATCAATTCCCACATCAATGATAAATAGGGACAGTTAGGGGTATTCATATTTCAGCGTCAGAGGTGAATTTTTAGGATCGCTGGAAGATGAGCTTAGGCGAAAGCATTTACCAAGGATGTTTTCATTAATCATAAAAGTTAGGGGATCGAAGATGATTAGCAGCATCGCTTGCTTTTAGATAAATATGAAAAGTATACATCTACAACGCTTTGTTACCTGTACATTACATCCCGAAATTTCGGGCAATGGATAAACTGAATAATCCAAAAAAACAAGACGTAAAACTTAATTGAAAATGACGATGTCCCAGACATCACATAAAATGGGATGACCATTATAGATCGCGGTGCGCATATCAAGTCTCTACACATGAGTTGGGGTACGTGAGAGTATTTTAGATACTGGATCAATTCAAATTGTAACCCAATCGGAACAGCTTGTTAGTCGTAAAAGCACAGTAACCATACCTTAGTCGTAAATTCCCGTGTAAAAATGTTTAAAAGAACATGTAAAATATTTAAAACCATTTAAAACCATTTGATTCACCTTTTCACGAAGTTTTTGGATTTGAGTCACTCTTGGAATATTCCCAAAATGAAAAGTGTACTATGTAATATTAAAACTAAAATTTCTTACATGATTTTTGTGTGAAGTAAGCCACTGTAATTTTTGTAGCATGTAATTTTATCCGTTTTCACCATCATCGAAAAGCATGCACAAATTCCAGCACTCCTTCCAAAAGTACCACGGCTGCTACTCGCACACACCATACGCAAAGTTCCATGTTCATGTTCCCATAGCTTCTGAACCCACACTAAAAGTCAATAAAGGTTTTTCTTGGGGAATTTGCTTTCCGAAGATGTTCTGCCCTTCGATTCAAATAAAACAGATGCTATCGCAACGTTCAAAGCGCCAACGTGTAGCTGGGTATTACCGTCGATTCATCTGCAGTTTTGCAAGGATATTACGTCCTCTTAGAGATTTAACCAAGCAGGATACTCATTGGAACTGGGGGGGGAGATCAGCAAAAAGCGTTTAACGCATTAAAACTCGCACTTCAACAGTCACGACTTTGAAGTTGCCGGACCGTTCATCGTAACAACGGATGCTTCTGGGTTTTGCATGGGTGGTGTTCTTTCGCAACATTTCAACGAAAACGACCACGCCACGCGTGTTATCCGAAACATCTGGGCCTCCATGAATTAAAATGCTCAGCTCACGAGAAAGAGCTGTTAATTGTCAAGACTGCGTTATAAAAAGGCGCACGTATCTCCATGGAAGACACTTTTCGGTCTATACCGACAATTCAGCGTCAAGAGGATGCTCCGCCATCCAAAGGTGTCTCCAAAGATGGCACGTATGTTGACGTTCTTTTCCCAGTTTGACTTTTTCATGTGAATCATGTTCATGTTACATCATGTGAAAGGACGGGCCAATGTCGTGGCTGACGCTTTATCTTGACCAGCGGTGTCTGGAGAGATTCGGGCGAAACCACCGTGCAAGCTCCCAATATGTCCCACGTCGTCCATGACTGTACAGATGACTGCAATCTAGACTTCAATCTTTTGGATAGGCACATGGTTCACTATGCCCTCATTCAGTACATTCCGGTGAATGTCTACTAGACGATGTTGAGTTGCGGGGGAGAGTCGTCCAATAGGAGTCGCTCAGGAGCAAATCTACAACACCGGGTTTCACGTTGTGCGCGCACATCTCAGCGACGAAGTGTGGAATGCGATTTCGACAAGGATATCGCAAAGTCGAAAAATATTTGGAATACCAAGCAGTGAAATAAAAACTTCATAATCGACAAAGGACTATATATCTTAAGCAAGATGATGCAATGCAGCAAATATTCATTCCAGATATGCCGGAACTAAAGACGAACAAAAAAAAAGAATTATATGAGTTTCATGATGCAGCTACAGCAGCACATCCAGGAGGGCGCATAACTTACATGAAATTGAAGCAACGGTACTACTGGCCGAAGATACTTGAGACAGTGCAAAAGTACGTCGAGACATGTAAAACGCGTAGTCAAACAGCCAGCAAAATAAAGGATTAATGATTCCTGTCCCAATTCCGGAGGAATGCTGGGAAGTAGTGTCAATGGACTTCATTACTGGACTACCGTGCCGGAAAGGGTATGATGCTATTTGCGTTATTGTTGTCAAGTTCGCAAAAATACCAATTTATGCACCAACCCATACGACGGCCTTCTTGAAAGACACCGCTAAGTTATTTTCTACGCCGTAGTCCGTCATCACGGACTGCCGAAGGTTATTATTAGCGATCGGGATCCGAAGCTCACGTCAAACTTCTGGAAATCTCTAATAAAGGGGTGCCAAATTTATCAGACTTTTGCGGTACTGGTATCGGTATGGCGTTCTGTACTGAAAAATAGTGACACATGATTGGACAAAAAAATGTTGTTTGGCACATACCACGATCTCGGAACACCATTGGTGTTCCGAGATCGTGGAATCTCCATGGGGTGTTCTGAAACGAGCACTTTTGTACCGACATCATAGATGAGTAATATACATAATATAGATAGCACTATAAGGCCCTTGTTCAAGTGCCGGTATGGCGTTCTGTACTGAAAAATAGTGACACATGATTGGACAAAACAAATTTATGTTTGACACATTACTGTTCCGAGATCGTGGTACATTTGTACCGAGATCATAGATGAAAAATATACATAATAGAGATAGCAGTATAATAGTAGGTTGCGAGTCCTCGCCCGAAGCCTTCGGCACGACCCAAGGGAAATCGATAAACACGATGCACAGCCCTTAGACATCAATACATGTACTACAGCGAGCATGCTCATATGTATTAATGTGTGATGCAGGTAGGTACATTGACAGTGTCCGGAACATCGTTTCTGAACGATCAGAATTACGTAACCCTAACCTATGTTTCGGTACAGTAAAGCGTGCCAGCACTTGGACAAGGGCCTAAAAGTAGGTGTGCGTTTGCTGCGAGTCCGTGATTGAAGCCTTAGGCACGACCCGGGGGAAAATCGATGTTTAGCACCCATTTTCCAGATGCACAGCCTTTAGACATCAATACCTGTCGTACCCAGCGCGCGTGCTCACTGGAACTGCCATGTAACAAAATGCGATACAGGTGGGGTACATGGACAGTATCAGAAATTTCGTCAAAAGGACTAAATCTCCTTTTGACGAAATTTTT
>MIQA02018820.1:0-10409 GCA_001887855.2 Sclerospora graminicola
GGAGGAGGTAATCCAGGTGAGCGTCGTCACCCGGTCGCAGAAGCGCCGTTCTTCAGCCGCTGGCTCACCATCTCCGGAAGCAATGAGCGAAGGGATAGTGCAACAGTTACGAGCAGAGCGGATTATCCAAGCGCAGGACGAAGAGGAGCGGATAGTGGATCTCAAGGCATACCTTAAAGGGGAAGTAGATAAACTGACCGCCGAAAAAGCTAAAGAATGCTTCAAACTAGCCCCGGATTACGAAGTGGATGAAAACGGGTTACTGTTTTTCTACCGAGACGCTGACCAGCCGGAGATCGAGAGGGATAAATCCGCTCGGCTGGTCGTACCCACTACCCTGCAACCGGATATCCTCCATCACTATCACGTGAGCCTAGAAGGAGGACATCAGGGCATCGGCCGGACATATCACAAAACTAAGGCACATTTTCACTGGCGGGGGCTTTACCGCAGCGTACAAGCCTATGTGGGAAGTTGTCCGGATTGTGAAACAGGGAAGGGCCAGCCGACCATTAGAGGGCGGTCGCCGGGGAATATACAGGCTACCTATCCTTTTCAAGTCATTGCGATGGATCATATCCCGTCCTTACCCAAATCTCGAAATGGGTACACAGAGCTGCTGATCTGGACGGATTTGTTTACCGGGCTGGTCATAGCAAAGGCCAGTTCCACACGTACCGCCCAACAGGTTGCGCAAAGTTACGAGGAATGTGTGTTCAGGCGTTTCGGGGCGAGCGAGGTCATCCTGCACGATAGGGAGTCCGGATTTATGGCGGACGTATTCCGAGCCTCCAACAAGATCCTGGGACAGAAACAGAGTGCAACTATGGCTTACCGCCCGCAGGCGAACGGAAAGGCCGAAAGGATGGTCCAGACTCTGACCAGAGCCCTCAAGATGTATGTGGTGGAGGCGGATCAGTGCGACTGGGACGAATACGCGGAGAGACTGGTTTTCGCCCTCAACTCGTCGTACGATCGGGTAAGGGGTGATACCCCTTTTTATTTAGCTTACGGATGGGACCCCCGATCCACTTTGGAAGCCGTCATACCAATAGGGTGCACCAGAAGCCGGGACAGAGACGCCCGTCGCTGGAGGATGGGAGTGCAACGCCACTATTCACTGGCGAGGGAACAGGTAAACGAACGCCTCCGACAAGCAATCAAGGACCGCGCCGATCAGAATAACGACCGAGCCAGAGAACACGGCATAGAGCCAGGTTCCCGGGTATGGCTGTATCTGGATCGGGTCAAGGAGGGCTATGCACGGAAGTTGGCTCATATGTGGCATGGCCCTTTCCGAGTAGCAGAACTGGTCGGGGATCATGCAGTCAAGCTGGTTACGGCAGGCACGGATTATAACGTTTTCCCGATAGTGCATGTTTCCAAGTTGAAGTTGGTTAAACACTTCCCGGACCGCCCGAATACGCACCTTACGGTGGAGAGCGACCGGCTCGACTTCGACGAAGCCCTACTGCCGGAGGATAGCTGGGACAAGCCGCTAGATCCGGATGAGTACGAAGTAGAAGAAATTTTGGACGTTCGGAATGGACGGAAAACCCGGTTTGGGCGGATCCACAGAGAGTTTCTCGTGCAGTGGAAAAATTGCGAGGAGCGGTCGTGGGTGGACAAGCTGGATCTAAATTGTGGAGCTTTAATGAGAGAATTCGATCGCCGACGGGCGAGCCGAAACCGCTTCGGGGTCATGCAGACCCATGAAGAAGGTGAGGCGGAGCCAGGAAATTAGTCCATCCGGCTGCCGGATAGCAGGCACGGCCGGATAAATTAACACCAATCAGCCAATCAACCGGCGGATGGAAATTGGTCTGGTCAGAAGTGGGCCGATCGGGTGTTGGAGTAATCTTCGAGTCCGTATGATGCCGGATGGAAGATTTTGAGGGATCAGCAGGAGTTTGAAGCCGGATGGATATTTCGAATTAGAAGGACAGACAAGCGTGGCAAACGAAAAAAAGATGTATTATCGAGGCCAATAGCCATAAATGGATGAAGAAGATAGAAATAAGTAAGACTGGCCTCATGAATCATCCCTGGCGAGCTCAGCGGAACTTGTTTCGGAGTCGGGGCACGCGGAGGCCAGGGTGGCGATCGGGGTCCTGCCGGTACTGGTTGCGCCACGGATCCTGTTGATCGAGTTCATCGAGCGAAGCTTGGAGAGTGGTAGCCCGACCCAATCCTGGATACCAAGTCCCGCTTTCGGCCGGATACCCGCTTTTCTCCACCCGGCGGTTGGCCAGATGTAGCATGATAGGGTGGAGAAAAATGTCCAAGTCGCAGTGGCCGAGATGGATGCCAGCAACAACAAAGTTGCAGACCTTTGTCCAGCCCTCGGTCGCTCGGTTCCGACGGTTCTTACGGTCGGCTCGGTGTTGGGCTAGAGCAGGAGACTCACGCCCGGCGGCAACAGAGATGAAGAGATGATGGGTAGACTCCCAGATGGCTTGCCCATGCCGGGAGAGATACTCTTTACAAGCCTCCGAAAATCCGCGAACCAGCCAAAATGGGGTAGGCCCATTCCTGGCATGTCCGTCGCCAGTACGGCCCAGGATTTGCGAGACAAGATCGCGTCCAGCGGCCCGATCGCCACAAGCTTAGGAATCCAGTCCGTGTTCTTAGGCATCGCGGGTGCCGGTGGAAATATCCACAACGGCGGGCGAGACAAAGCCCGGGCGACAAAGGCGCCAGTGAGGTCTTGGGTACGCAAGCCCTCTAATTGCGTCTTGGACCAAGGGAAGGCCGCAGTCAGCTCGGAAGCCGTCATGACTTTCCGGCGGGGAACCCAAGACGGGGAGATTCCTCGGAGGACTCCTTAGACTCGTTCTCGTCGAACGCAAAGACGTCCGGGGAAGGTGACCCCTCGTAGCCCTCGGCGGCGGCCTCATCACAGTCCATGTCCGGTAGGTCGGGCGCCCCCTCCCCATCGGGAGAGGCGGTAGATGGACCTTGAGGGTCATGAGGGGAGACTCTGAGGAGAGCCGAAACAGACGAAGCTTTAGATGAAGATCTTGTAACGCGAGAACGACGGGGGGACTTCCCGGAAGTCAGCGAACCGGACGGAGCTGGGATCGAGGTGGGGTTAGGACCCGGTCCATTGTCTCCACGATCCTGAGCCGCGCTACCGGCGCGGCGGACTGCTTAGGCCGTTTGACTGCCACGGGGGGATGGAGCGACGCAACCCGGCTGGACCGACGTGTTTTTCTGTGTACCGGAAGATCCTCAAAGTACGATGGAGAAGCCGCCGACTCGCCGGCTGGCACCGGTGGCGGGTTAGGGCTTCGGGAAGTATAGGAGCCCCTCCCGTGCTACCGGTCACCGATGCTGGGGCGGACGCCTCCGCTCTGGATGTTTGGACGCCCTCAGCAGAACCAGCGGCCGACGGGAGAGGTGGAGGAGCGGGAGCGGTCGGATCGAGATCCCGCGGACAAGCTAAGTCGAGGGGGTGCCTAATAGCCTCCCGGATGGGAGCAGGGCCCTTCATAGACGTTCCACCCGGGTACCCGACGCGATCAGCCGAGCTCGACCTTCCTTTATGGAGGATAAACAGTTCGTACGATCCTGCGCAAGCTTGGAAAACACCTCCCGAGCTTCACCCACGTCCGATTGGGTCTCGGCATATTCGGCTTCGAGCTCTCGGATTCGACGCTGAAGCTCGGGCAATGCAGAGGCCAACCGGTACAATGTCTTCTGATGTTTCTCCAGCTTCTTGGCGAGCCGGATCCAGCGATATTCCAGATTGCCTAACTTTATCTGCGAACTCTCCAATTGCCGAGAGAGGAGGATGTACCTCTCGTAATGCGCCGTCACCTCGCGCGCGGCTTGAGAAGACTCGATCATCAAGACGCGGAAGCACATGACATTCTGTTCTGAGAACGCATACAGGGTGAGCGGGCTGGGGATGGTCCCGAACAAGAGAAGATGCACTTAACTTGGATTTTCAAGGCGGCCGTGGCCTTTTGGTTCAGGATGCGCTGCGAGTCTGACAGCTGTTGGAAGTGGTCCCTCTCTTTAAGAAGGTCGGTCTTCTCACTCTCTAGTCGGCTGATGCGGCTATGGGATTGGAGGTTTAGCCAGTACCTCCCGGACCCGGGATTCATCTGCCTGCTGATCGGCCAGCCGTGCGGTCAGAGCCAACTCGGCATTAGTCTTCTCCAGGCTAGCCACTTGAGTGGTCAGAGCAGCAATTTGAGCTTGCAGGGTAGCCACGTCGGGCTGCCCTGGACGACGCTCTAGGCCGGCCGGACAGGCATCTGGGCATACGGCCGATGGCTACGTAGTGGTCGGGGAGTGTCCCGGCAAGGGATCAATGTGGGCGTTGTCGTGGTCGGACATAGGGACAGCGGAAAATTGAAGTGCCTCAACCGTTGTGCGGCTGCGACAAGGCTCAGGGGCGGCTGTGATGAAGTGACCCAGAAATTAACGGACTAATGATAGTGGACGCCCCCACCTGATTGGTGGAAATGTCGCCCTTAGCTGGATGCCCGGACCGGTCGACAAGGGACGCGATCTGAGGGCCGCCGGATGTATCTACCAGCGGCCGGACGGCGCCAGGCCTGGAGTCAGGCCGGATGAATGCGACTGAAGACGTGGATAGTTGGGCTAGCGGACTGAACGGACGGGACGACCACGGATGGCGGACGGCCGAGGGGCAGATTGGTTGGAAGGTATGAGCGAAAGGGGCCTGAAGGAGGATGAGTGTTCTAGTGGACGAAGGAGGCACCCGGATCGGACGTGGAGCTGCCAAGAAGGTGCTAACGCCAGCGGCCAGTGAGCCCAGATGGATGCCCATCCGGCCGATCCGGCTGGGTTCGATGTACCGGCCGGGCTGGTATCAGCTAGGTTCGGTGTACCGGTCGGGCTGGTACACAAAATCGGAGTTAACCGGGCTACTTTGGGTAAGACACATGACTGTTCAGCCGGGCTATTTGGGGTAGGTTACACAAAAGGGAGTATTGGATATAGGGATAAATCAGTATACGTTTCGCTTTCTTAGACACAAGTCGTTTTTATTGGTTCACAGCGGAGGGCTAACAAGGTCTCCTATTGCTGCTATTGGTTTGCCCGGGGAAGGTTAAAGTAACCCACCGGAAGTCACCTGACCGGGAGTCGCGGCGTTGCGCATACTCACCTCAAGTCGCCTGTGTTTTGAACTCGGTATATTAAGTATTGGGAAGTGGTAACATTTTGGCCTTCTGTGGAAGATTGTGGAGTTATATTTGGATTCCCCTTTACGTACACGTTTGGATTTACCCTTCATTATCATTGGTTTTGCTGGTCGATCGATTATTCTCGGTCCAGCCGTCGCAGTATAAAAACTTCAAGTATATTGCCAGTCGAGCTCCCTGGTGACGATTTCCGCCCAGGAGCTACCACTAGTCCTAATCCTTATCTCCTTATTCGACGGACTTTACACTTTTCGCCCTAGGGTCTACCAAGAGAGCGCAACCGCCAGTACTGACGGGTACACAAGGTGAGCTTTCAACATGGAACACCCGAGTCGTCACGATCAAGCGGATGGAAGTGACCGATCCAGCCGGCCGGATGCCGGATCGGATCATGACTCGGATGGACGGAGTACCCCCTCCGACAGTCAGTCGTCTGGCCCCCCCGTGGGTGTTCGCGTCTCAGGAAGAATTTCTGAGAGCGACTACACCACAAAGGTATGGATTCCAGGAAAATCTTAATTTCCTGGGGACAAAATGAAGAGCTCAAGAAGTGCTAAAAACAAGTGAAGAAGGTATGCGGCATTTTAATCACCCATCCAGCACCGCTTTCGTTAGCGAGAATATACTCGAAGACCAACCCTCCTAGACTTGTTGAGGTTGCTGAGCAGCGAATAGTCTCAAGGATAAGGACACACATAGGTAGCTATTTTCTCATTTACTACTGGTAATTGGCTAATAGACTGCTCATAAATCAAATCTAGTCAACTTTAAAAGACATTTGACATGCATCTTATTACATGTACTGTAGCAAGTTATGCACCTTTTTACAATCACTATAACCTCAACCCTAGTGTTGAGGTTTGGATGCTGTGCAGATTTTGGGTTGGTCTAGCAACTCATTTGGGCCCTGGTACCCGCAAACCGGAGAAGGTGTACATAAACGGGATCTAACAACGTCATACAAAACAGTCACTAACAGGGATGCGAAATTACACGTAGCGTAATTCATCAGATTATGGCGGGTCATCAGTTTATGGCGGAAAAATTCTCGATAACCAATCAGAGACACGATATCCAAAATACACTCCAATCACTGGCAGGCTTTTCACAACATCAGTTTATGGCGCCCGGCGAGCAAATCACACGACTCTCGCGCAAAAAAAACTTTCCACTGACATTTCTCTCATAATAACTAAAATATTATTTATCTCGATGTTCCCGTATGCTTTTTCGGTCCGTCTGACAAAAACAAACCACAATAGTAGCTGTTCTCCTCAATAGAGTTCCTGCCATGACCTGCTGCATAGAAAAATCAAACTTTGCCATTTGTGCGCCACTGGAGAAGACAAATATTAACGGCTTAGATTTATATGCATACCAGCTGACGCACCATTAAAACAGCTTTACATATGTACCTGTCTCGATGCAACTGGCTTAAAAGTGCCAAAATGGTGACCAAAAAGCTTAAATACCCATTTTGGCGCCATAATCTGATGAATTACGTTTAGATAAAATATCTAACATTACAGGTGTTATATTACATGTAAGTTTCATGTCAGATATTCTGGAAGTGGTTCTTAATAATAATACCGGTAATAATAAAAGCTAGTCCATTTAGTCCTTAACTATTAGAGATAGACCAACAACTCAAATATCGATATAACGTAACGGAAGGGATTATTGCCGAGTTTCGACCCTTAAGTATTTTATTATATCTCAGCTAATTTAGATCTAGAATAGCTCGGGGGCATATAGAATCAAAGAAGAAATCACGGTCTATTTTGGTCTCTATTGCTAGCTTTTAACGCTCTAAAATTGACTAAACTGTACCATCCCAAAAAAAGGAAATTGGTGAGGTAAAAAAAACGGGTTACCCAGATTATTGCCGAAACTGCAACACTTCAAATATGTATAGATTAATTAGTTTAATTAAATGGTCCTATACATACTTGAAGTGTTATACGCTTATACGATCAACTGCGTGTTACCCATGTAAAAATCATGCTGACGTCTGGATCGCCTCGAATTAAGTCAAGATAGCGAAGAGCATCCATCTGCTCCATTATTACATCACTTGAACAGATCTATCGCCCTATGTTTTAATTCATCACACATATCAGCTGCATGACAACCTTCAACTTTGGCCCCGACAACGCACATTTTCACTGCTTTGGTGAGGTCGTCGTCGCTGTAAAGCTTGCGCAGCGTGACAATCTCAGCTAGCAATGAATCGGCAATAAACCGTTTAATTCGTCTGTTTAGCCAATCACAGCGCTTAAAATGCATTTTATAGTAATTTGATTGGCTAAGAGACATTTTCGGTAACAATCCTAGTAATCGGCAATTATTTATTCCGTTACGTTAAACAGTAGTTTTAATAGGGTAAAAAGTCTGACTGACTTTGTGATAAAAGAGAAAGATTCTGATCAAAGACTGAGCAACCAACCAGAGAGCTTCATTATTTGACTTTCAAAAGATGCTGACTAATTATAAAATAATGGCGGTATCTACCAACCAAATATATGTAGTGGACGTTTGAATTATTACGGACTACATTAAGGGAGCCCTTCAAATTCCGCTAGTGGGCCTTCACCTCCTGTATATTATTCAAAGCCTTGGTTATTGTATGAACTACATAAAACCACAACACATATGTAGTGTTTAAAATATTTTTAAATGCGGGAGTCGTTTGCATTTTCCTATTTACTTTCGGTCGCGTATAAGTGCTGCGTAATCCGAGTCGCCAAGAAGGAATTCACTAATGAAATGATAACGTGATACAAGTCGTATCGTTGATACGTTTTCTTGACGAAAATAATAATAGAGTGAAATGTTTCTTGCAAGCCATTTCAGAAGAAACGTCACAGTATGCAGGACAGTGGTACGCGTTAATTAGCCTAGCGTTCCTTCAATTGTATATCCTAGAAACTCTAAACTTAAGGCCGATCTTGAGGTTGCTTAACTTCACAGATCAGTCTGTGAAGTTAAGCAACCTCAAGCTCGGGTAGTACTCGGGTGGGTGACCACCGGGGATGTCCGTGTATACCGACCTCGGTTGGTGCAGTGGTTTAAGGCCCGGCCCCCGGGACCGGGAGATTGCGGGTGCGAGTCCCACTAGGGACAAAAAAGACAAAGTCGAACCAACTTGGTTGGATTCTAAAGTATAATGAGACGCATTCAACCTAGAAACTTTAAACTTCTCGTTGTATTAGATTTATCTGGGTAGTGCGAATGAAGGTACCCAGCTATCAAAAACACAGTACTAGTGTGGTGACCGAGCTGTACAAAGCCACAGACCGAATCTTTTAGTCGCTATTGTTGAACGAGGTTGCGACTGGACTCCCAATAAAATTCTTCGCAATTAATAACGAATATGCAGCAGCAACCGAGCAGGTAAACATGAACTGCAAGCCCTCGCCCAGTTGAGAGATGCCATACGAACCGCTATACAAACCAAGAATAACACTGCACCTCACTTGTGGTTAATTCATACACTGCTGCGTAACAGCGATTTCATTTAGACGCACCTCCACACAGGAACGTTAGAGTGCCGCCTATACGATGGCCCATGTTTTTCCATTGCCAGCTAATTTTCTTGCCGCCAAAAGTGCTAGCGATCCCCTGCATGCACAATCAGTACCAAGAGAATACAAGCTCCAACGACATTTGTTTAAGCTTTACACGAGTAGATTGAGAGTCGCTAGAGCTGCCGTTCACAGCGAGTCACGAATGCGTGGATGTGAAGTGTTCTTTGCCAAAACTTATATTTTTCATGTACCCCCGAGACTCATTCCCAGCACTTGAAAAACATGTGTAACTCGGATAGAAGCAATCTGACCATAAGAACACAAGCTAATGCTATGCATCACATCAGAATATTATGCTTTATGATACCGACCGGGTCTTAAAGTCCATTACACTTTTGCGCTTTGCGTACTGTAAGAGAACAATACAATTGCCGACAGCTCCAGATCCAATGATTGTCTTTGGTGAGTACACATGTGTACTTGACCGTACCCCTAATACATGTTTAATTTCTAGTTATATCTATACCTATTTTAATTTGATATTTTTTTATATGTAAAAGTAAAGGGTATTGTTTTCTTTTTTGATCATTTCTCGGTAAATTCATTATCTCTGTGTCTTCTTGGAAGGGTTTCGTCCAGACAGATTTTTGCCAACGAATGAAATATAACTTCCAATTTGATCATAAATTCGGTTTAAAGAAACCACTAAGTTTTGAATTATGAGGTCTATTGGCTAGTATAAGCTTTTGAGCTCGTATAACTAATACTGGTTCTGCACAATATTGAGGTGAGGCTAGTAAAGCATTATGCTGCGGCTTCGTACGATGGGTGCTGGAATAATGTCGAAAAATCACTGCAAGCAAAGCTGTAGTCTCATTCCGTCGTCTCATAATGTAGCCCGACCGCTCTCAAAGGCTACTCCTTGTAATTGCGTTTTACACTGATTCCAAATAAAATCAGTATGCTCCTGCTGACTTATCCGTAATCCTTCGAAGACAATCTGATTTCTAACCTGCCACAGCCAAACTTGAGCTATTCTTGTGATGCTCCCCAAATCCTGTCCATTTGATCGTGATAATCATGCGGCTGTAAGCTAAATTTGCCATGCATCGGCTTTTGAATCTGCACTGAGATATCAGGAGGTTTTCTTGTGGTTATAGCGGTCATATAGCCTTCTAAATTCACTTCATCTATTGACTCCCAGGCCTCTTAAAAGTAGGTACCAGTGTGTCGAGAAAAAGTAAGGAATGCCTAATCCAAATATTTCAGAATGCCTATTTTGACAAAAAAATTGGACTATTTTTACCCAAAAACGCACACGAGTGGAGGCACAAAAAGTTTACTAGTACAGCTTAGCTACAACAAAGTGTCTTTGTAGCGAGCGGAGCTAACCTGTCCAGAGCTAAAATGAAATTATCCGTGCAGAAAACATCACAACAGAAGCGAGGGGTAATTCGTACCCTGCCGCTTGGGCTGTATCAGCACCGAGGGCCGCATTCCAGCGATCACATCGTGCACATATATGACGACCATCTAAGTTGTCAAGCCCAAGTGGGTCAATGTGCTTGTGGGATTGCTGCTTTATGTGTCACGATAGTATTTAGTTTGCATAGTCGGCAGGCTAAAATCGTTGTATCATTAGAAAAACACCCGTATTCTTTCTAATATATATTTTTCATGCAGTTCACTGATCTTCACTCCATAT
>MIQA02018823.1:0-11808 GCA_001887855.2 Sclerospora graminicola
AGCGACCGACATACAAGATGGAGACAATAATGAGACATGAACAGGAAGTGTGAAAATGGAACGCGAAAATCATCAAGAACTGTCGTGATATATTAGCGATTATGGAAAACGAAATAAAAGTTGGGTGTCACGACGATCACAGGCCATACTTAGTGCGCAAGCGAGAAACCGCGAACCCTGGATGATCCATGGGGCTTGATCGGAACTGGTTCCGCCAAGGCTCCTGCTGATCGGTCCAGATCAGGCAATCACGCAACGTGGCGACCGGAGTTAGATGCCCATAACCGGGATACCACTCCCCGCCGTCAGCCTTGAGTCCTCGCGATCCCGCTCGACGAACAGGTAAATGCAGCACGCCAGGAAACAGGAAAACGTCCAGATCAAACTCGCCGTGCTGAATCCCGTTGACAATATAATCGCAGATCGCGGCCCAAGCAGCCCCGGCTTTGGTGCGTCGACGCTTGCGAGCATGATGGTAATGCTCGATCCACGCGTCCTTGCGCATCGTCGCCATGATCGGGAAATGATGGGTCGCCTTCCATATCGCTTGAACGTGTTCCTGGTAATACAAGGCGAAACGTCCCTGCAGCTCAACAAACCAAGGGCGATCGGGAAACGCCAGCCCGGGCATAGGTGTCAGGAGGACATCCCAAGGTGCTGAATCGATCAGAAGCTCAATAGCGCCTCTGGTCAGCACCTTCGGTTGCCACTGCTTGTCTTTGGGCGCCGGCGATCTTGTCGGAAAGATCCAGCCTGGCGGGCGGGACCACAAGCGAGGGACGAGTTTCTGCCTCACAGCAAGAACCTGAGGCGTCAGATCCCATACCTGATCAGCACTCCAAGGTTTCCGTGTTGCCATATGAGCAGAAGTCGGTTTGCCTTGCATGACGAAGTACAGATCCATGAACCTCTGGTTCGGATTATAACTGTAATCGTCCTGCCCGATCGACGATCGTTTCGTCGGGATGAAAACGCCCGTGAAATTGAGCGGCGGGGCGATCACTGCCCTATGGACCGCTGGAGGAACGTTGGGATCAGCCGGAGCCGGTTGTTCCTCCTCAAGATCATCGTCATCTTCGTCATCCGACTCCAGCAAAGTAACGGCCTGGGCCAACGAATTTACGCCTGAATGGATTGGCGCTGGAGTACGGCGATCAGTGCTGCGCGATCGGGCCAGAACAGACAACGTCCTCTCGTCCAGATCAGTCGATTCGTCGTCCGAGTCAATCGCAAGACGTGATCGCTTGGTGGGAGCCATCTTCTTCTTCGACGAACTGGCTCGCTTGCGCTTCGCAGAACTCAAGGCCGAGGGGCCTGATCTCGAAGTCGCTGGTAGATGAGATTGAGTAGACGGAGAAGCCGCTGCAATGCTGGTCACGGGCTGATCAGCACTATGGGCCGGCGAGGAAGCGACGGAGGACGCGGGTGATGGCGGGGCAGACTCCGGAGACTGTGGTGGTGTTCCAGACGGAGTAAAGGAGCTAACAGCCAGAAGCCGTTGTAAGGCCGTCCGAACTGACCCCGAACCGGTGTTCGGTTTGGTCCACCTCTCCATAGTCTGCACCGCAAGGTTCCTCAGGTCGGCGTTATGCTGGAGCCAGGCGCATTCATCGAGCTCAAGGGTTTCAAGTTTAACCCGAGCAAGATTAAGCTCGCGCCGGCAATCTTCAGCCGCTTTCCGACTCTCGCACAACCTTTTTTGTATGTGTGGTGGAGCCGATTTCCAAATCCATGACCGAAGTCGTGGGTGGAATCCGGATACCCACTGGCCCGGACGACCAACTATCGGAGGGGGTACTCCGTCGGTCCTGATCAGCATCGGAATCAGATGAATCACCACTGTGGTGACTGATCTGATCCTCCCGGTCATCTGGCCGGTCTTCATGCTCGTCAGGATCTATGTTTAACTTCATCTCACCTTGTGTACCCGTTGATCGGGGCTGATTACACTCACTTAGGTGGACTCGGTGACGAAAAGGATGATCTTGATCAGGTCGGAGGGTTTGACCTTCTCGAGACGGGGGGTGTCCTCGGGTGGAAATCTTCACCGGAGAACGGGTTGGGGTCGACACTTATTCAGTATCTAGGCACTGATCAGGAAAGTTCGTCTGATCAGGCCAGCCAATGAGAGAGAGATATAACGAAACCAAGAAAATGCGATCAATCCACGATCTTCCACAGTAATCCACAAACGTTATCTCCACAAAACCTTTACCAATATTATTAACGTGTTCCAAACACGTGCGCGTTGCGGGTGAGGTTAGATCACCTAAAACAAACCCGTCGGGGGCCTTCCGGTAAGCCAAAATGCGTCTAAGCGCGTCTTAACCGGGAAATAGTTGAGCAAGAGGGGACTAATCAACCCTGTGCTCCCAATGACCGCACACGTGGCGGAGCGACTCTTTGCTTTAGGGGGAAAATCTAAACCTGTTATTATATATGCAATGTCCTATACCTGTGTACCATACATCAACTCATGCCTGACCTTTACTTCGAACCTATTTACTTCGTCGCACGGTTGCGTAACACCCTCTTGCCCATCCTGGCTGCACCTTCAAGCTGATCTGTACCGCTTCTGCCCTGATCACGACCCGACTCTTCAAAAGATCTTCGACCCATCCTGATCTTCAACAAACGACCTTGAAAACACTTGAGACCTGCTCTTCAGCACTTGTCCACTTCGTATATAGTCCGACCAAACCGAGAACTTACTTGCCCTCGCATATCAACGCTGATCAGAGGCTGATCAGCCCTGATCACGATCGCCATAGTGATCGACCAAGTGATCGGGTGGTGATCAGGCTGATCAGCCCTTGATCACCTCGGGAATGCTCTGGGTCATCATCATCACGACTCAATTCATCTTCTAAACCACACTTCCGATCTTTATACCCCGTCAGGACAACCATACAACACCGATCTCGGCTGATCAGGCCTGATCAGGCCTTGCCACGTCATCTTCGGACCAACCAAAGGTTCTCATCACTCGCACAACCTGTCACTCCACATGCCCGACTTCGTTCCTCATCTAATCTTCATTGCTTGGGCATGATAAGCTGATCAGGCCGTAACTTCGTGTCATGGTCAACTTCAACCACTATACCATTCAGAGATCGGCTGGTCACCTGCCCTTGATACGTCATGTCAACAGTCACTCTTTTCTTATTTCATCCACGGGAACTCCACTTAGTGACTGTAGTACCGATCGTGATCGTGATCTCCATCATTCCGCCAGTGTCTGGGACTGGGCTTAACGACCATACTTGGCTGATTTCTCCACGTCGTAAATATCCGTTGGCCACCACCTTTTCTTCTTAATCGTGATCAACCTTTTCCCACCCATCAACCGTCATATGTTGATGGGTGTTCTATCGTCACCAATCAACGGCCATGTGTGGTCCACTTCAGTCCCAATATTTTCCGATCGCTTCACCACAGCCGCCCCTGAGACTAACTGTAGCCGCACAACGGCTGCAGTTCGACTCACTCACTTTTGAACTTCCTCTCTGGTGATCACCATGGCCGACGCAAGCCAATCTCCTCTTCCCTCTTCGTCTTCTTCGGCTGCTCGCCCGATCGCTTCTTCGCCCTCCGTCTCCAGCTCGGCTACCCCTGCGATCGCCCCGATCACGACTTCTACGCCGATCACGACCAGCCTCATCCGTCCGACAACTGCTCTCGCTTCATATCGACCGTCTTGGAGTCTTCCTGCTCGACCTCCATCAGATCGCCCTCTTCTTTCCTTGGAGCAGCTCGCTCGCCTGATAGATGGATCGGGTCCATTCACGTTGGGGCCCGTGGAGGCTTGTCGGCTACGGTCGGAACTCCGAAGTGCAATTCCCGAGTTGGTTTCCCTGTACGATACCAACCGGGCACTTACGGCTGAGTTATCCGATCGTCGGATCGCGGCTGATACCTCGGCACGTGATTCCGCTGATCTGGCTGCCCAGCTGTCGGCTCTCCGGCTAGATCATGACCGGCTTGGCAAAGATCATGACCGGCTTGGCCAAGACCTGCGAGACCTGACTGATCGCTTTCAGGGTCTGACGATGGAGCGTGATCAGTAGTCGGCTGACCTCGCTGCTCTGCGACTTTCCAAGCCTTCGGACACCGTCGCCTCCTTACAGTCGCTGATCGACTCGCTGACTATCACCATCCGTGATCAGGGTACGTTCATCTCATTCACTTCTTCTGTAATCCGTATTTGACTCTCCATGTTTATTTCCAGATGAACGTATTGAGGCAATGAAGAGTTCGATGGTCGAGATGGTAGATCATCTGCAACGCATCGATGATCACCGTCTCGACCGTGATCAGCTGCTGCACGACAAGATCCGCACTGCCGAGGACGTAGAGCGTCGGGAGATCGAGGCTCACTATTCGGATGAGCAGGTCCAGCTCTTGGCCAAACAACTTTCTGATTCTCGCATCGGCCGCACCGACATACAGAAAAGGTTGTGCGAGAGTCGGAAAGTGGCTGAAGATTGCCGGCGCGAGCTTAATCTTGCTCGGGCTAAACTTGAAACCCTAGAGCTCGATGATCGCGCCTGGCTTCAGCATAACGCCGACCTGAAAAACCTCGCGGTGCAGACTATGGATAGGTGGACCAAACCGGACACCGGTTCGGGGTCAGTTCGGACGGCCTTACAACGGCTTCCTGGGATGATCGGCTCGTTTACTTCATCTGGAACACCGCCACAGTCTCCGGAGTCTGCCCCGGCTTCGCCCGCGTCCTCCGTCGCTTCTTTGCCTGTCCGTAGTACTGATCAGCCCGTGATCAGCACTTCAAAGGCTTCTGCGTCTATTCAATCTCGTTCACCGGCGACTCCGAGATCAGCGCCTTCGGTCTCGAGTTCTGGGAAGCGTAAGCAGACCAGCTCGTCGAAGAAAAAGATGATTCCCGCCAAGCGATCACGTCTTGTGATTGACTCGGACGACGAATCGACTGATCTGGACGAGAGGACGTTGTCTGTTCTGGCCCGATCGCGCAGCACTGATCGCCGTACGCAAGCACCAAGCTATTCAGGCGTAAATTCGTTGGCCCAGGCCGTTACTTTGCTGGAGTCAGATGGCGACGATGACGATGATCTCGAGGAGGAACAACCGGCTCAAGCTGATCCTGACATTCCTCCAGCGGCCACTAGGACAGCGACCGCCCCGCCGCTCAATTTCACGGGCGTTTTCATCCCGGCGCAACAATCGTCGGTCGGAGAAGATGATTACAGTTACAATCCGAACCAAAGGTTCATGGATCTGTATGTCGTCATGGAGGGCAAGCCGACTTCTGCCCATATGGCAACACGGAAACCTTGGAGTGCTGATCAGGTCTGGGATCTGACGCCTCGGGTTCTTGAAGTGCGGCAGAAACTCGTCCCTCGCTTGTGGTCCCGCCCGCCAGGCTGGATCTTTCCGACCAGATCGCCGGCACCTAAAGACAAGCAGTGGCAACCAAGGGTGCTGACCAGAGGTGCTATTGAACTTCTGATCGATTCAGCACCCTGGGATGTCCTCCTGGCACCCATGCCCGGGCTGGCGTTTCCTGATCACCCTTGGTTTGTCGAGCTGCAGGGGCGCTTGGCTTTATATTACCAGGAGCACGTGCAAGCGATATGGGAGGCGACTCACCATTTCCCGATCACGACGGCGATGCGCAAGGATGCGTGGATCGAGCATTACCATCATGCTCGCAAGCGTCGACGTACCAAAGCCGGGGCTGCTTGGGCCACGATCTGCGATTATATCGTCGACGGAATCCTGCACGGCGAGTGTGATCTGGACGTGTTCCTGTTCCCTGGCGTCCTGCATTTAACTGTCCGTCGAGCGGGATCGCGAGGACTCAAGGCTGATGGCGGGGATTGGTATCCCGGTTATGGGCACATAACTCCGGTCGCCACACTGCGTGATTGCTTGCTTTGGACTGATCAGCATGAACCTTGGCGAAACCAGTTCCGATCGAGTCCCATGGATCATCCAGGGTACAAGGTTTCTCGCCTGCGCACTAAATATGGCCCGTGATCGTCGTGATAACCAACCTTTTATTCGTTTTCCATAATCACTTAATATATCACGACATTTCTTGATGATCTTCTCGTTCCACTTTCGTATATCTTGTTCATGTCTCATTATCGCTTCCATCTTGTACGTCGACCACTCTCATGCGTACAGGTAAAATTCTTGAGTAATATATATATGTATATGCATCCGTTTCTTCCAAACCAGTCCAACCGCCCTGATCTCCACTTGCCCGATCATCATATTTGCTGATCAGTCACAACGTGTCAACCCAGGCTATTGAGATTCCTGGTTACCCTCTTCGTGGGTTTGCATCACTTCAAATCGATTCCTTCTCACCCGATCACGTTCAAATTCTCTCAATAAAGCTCCACAGTTCAGATCACGCTCATCTATCCACTCGGGATCGTCATAACCCTTCCAACGGACCAAGTATTCACGGTGGGTTCGGCCAAATCGGGTCTTCTTGCCTGATCGGGTATCCAAAACCTTCTCCACCTCGAATTCGTTCGGGTCCAACGCTCTTTCCCAACTATCTTCGGGTAAGAGAGCCTCGTCAAAATCAAACCTTGGCTGATCATCGCATGACAGCCTAGTTTTAGGCCGATCAGGGTATTCTCGGACCAGTTTCAACTTTGACAAGTGAACAATCGGGAAAATTCCATAATCAGTACCCGCGGTAATCAGCCGAGCGGCATGATCACCGATTAGTTCGGCTACGCGGAACGGTCCATGCCACAGATGTGCTAACTTCTTGGCATATCCTTCTTTCACGCGATCCAAGTAAAGCCAAACTCTTGATCCTGGCTCGATATTATGCGAATCGGCCTGATCATTGTTCCGATCAGCTCTTTCTTGGATAGCCCTTCGCAATCGTTCGTTGACTCGTTCCCGCGCGTGTTGGTAGTGACGTTGGCGTCCCATACGCCATCGACGAGCTTCGCGATCTCGCCCTCGTGTGCAACCAACAGGGATCACCGACTCGATGGTAGATCGGGGGTCCCAACCATATGCCAGATAGAATGGAGTATCTCCCCTGATCCGATCAAAAGAGGAATTCAATGCAAACACCAGTCTCTCCGCATATTCATCCCAATCTTGTTGCGCGGAGTCTGCGACATACATCTTGATGGCCCTGGTCAACGTTTGTACCATCCGCTCGGCTTTACCATTCGCCTGTGGACGGTACGCCATGGTCGCGCTTTGTTTCTGGCCAAGCATCTGATTAAAAGATCGGAACACTTCGGCCATAAAACCTGGTTCACGATCATGCCTGATCACTTCACTGGCTCCAAACCGTCGAAAAACACATTCTTCGTAACTGCAAGCGACTTGTTGGGCTGTTCGTGTAGATCCCGCCTTCGCGATCACCAATCCTGTGAACAGATCAGTCCAGATCAGCAACTCTGTATTGCCCTTGAACGATTTTGGGAGGGATGGTATGTGATCCATCGCGATCACTTGGAAAGGGTAGGTCGCCTGGATATTTCCAGGTGATCTACCCCGGATATTTGGCATACCTTTTCCAGTTTCGCAATCCGTACATGTCCCGACAAACTTTTGTATACTTCGATATAAGCCTCTCCAATGAAAATGTTTACGGATCCTGTGATACGTTCGACCTACGCCCTGGTGGCCACCCTCCAAACTAACATGATAATGGTGTAAGATATCAGCTTGTAAAGTCTCCGGGATCACGAGTCTTGCCGATCGGTCCAAATCCGCATCGGCCTGATCAGCCTGGACATAGTAAAACAATAGATCAATTTCGTCGATCTCGTAGTTAGACGCGATCTTGGCACAATCTTTTGCTTCACCCTGGCTCAGCTTCTCCAGATCACCCTTTAGAAACGCCTTCAAATCAACGATCCATTTTTCCTCGTCTTGAGCCTTGAGAATTCTTTCGATCCGCATCTCTTGTACTATTTCTTCTGTCAGGCTTTCTCGAGAGAGTGATCTGTTGGGTGGTGATCTGGTTCGTGATCTCGTCGTAATCAAGATCTGGGCTGCTTCCTTTTCATTTTCCTCACGGATCAGCTCAGGCAGCCTATTGATTTCCACCAGTTCTTCCAACAGCGCTTGATCAGTGACTATCGATCCGGTCTGATCACGCATGACCATAGTGGCTAAGTGATCTGCACTCCGATTCCAATCACGTTTCACATGCAAAAGATCATGTCTTGGCCATCCACGTAAAGCTTTCATAACGCGATCATTCAGCAGTTTCAACCGCGGCGCTTTACAGTCGATCTCTCCAGTGATCTGCCGAATCACCAGGTTTGAATCTCCGCATATAATTACTCTTCCGTTCTTTTGCTCTTGCAAGAGATCCAAACCTAGCAGCAGACCACGATATTCAGCCTCATTGACCGTGATACCTGGAGTATAGTCTGAACCGGCCGATATAACAGTCCACTCTGGCAGTTTCCATAACAGCGCGCTATACGCCCCTACGCCTTTCTTCACACTCGCTGATCCGTCGAAACTTACCACGATCAGGTCTTCTTCTGAGCCGACGATCTGTGGGGGTATAGTGATCGATTCACGTGGTTGCTTCCGAGGAGCGACCTCGATCAGGGCTTCATCGACTTCTGATCGGGGCGTGATACTGGCTGCCAGCGTCCCAAGAATTTCTTCTTCGCCCTTGGTGCACTTAATGATCTCCAAAGTCCACTGAGATAACACCGCTGCCCATCGCCCCAGTCTTCCGTCTAAACCATTTGCGGATAGTAACCACGCCAGACTAGATCGTTTGGATAATACTTTAATTGATCTAGTTACCAGCATAGAATAGCAAACATCCAACACACGTAATAACGCTAGCACTTCCTTATCCACAATGCCATAGTTAACTTCATTCGGTTTTAATGTTCGGCTTGTGAACGTCACCGGGCAATAAACTCCATCGTGATCTTGGACCAGTGCGGCCGATATTGCCCATTTACTGGCATATAAGATCACCACGGGAATTTTCTCCGGATCGAAGTGTTTCAGTATCGGCGTCGAGATCATCTTCGCCTTTAACATACTGAAGGCTACCATAGCTCGATTCATGTGGTCTTCTGACCCTGGCGCAGTTCGATCAGTTGGTGATCTAATCTCGAGATCCGTTTCAATAGCTTCGACTTCGTGATCAGTCTCAATTGGTGATCCTCCCCCCCCGATCACGTTCTCGTAGCCTATGATAATCAACTTCCTTCAGTTCATAAAGTATAGCAGCGTAAATCGAGAAGTCCTCGATAAATCTGCTATAGTAATTCAATGATCCGAGGAAGGATTGCATGGCCTTCAACGATCGGGGGAAAGGTAAGTTGCTGAGAGCGGCCAGATTCTTTCGGATTTGCTTCCAACCCTTGGATCGATACGTTATGGCCAAGGTAAGCGACCCTGGGTTGACCCCAGAAACTCTTGACCACACTGATCGACAGATTCCAGCGCTCGCAGGTGTCTAGGAGTCGTTCGACCTTATCGCATAGCATATCCCAGGATGTTGCCGTGACCAAGATATCATCTATGTATGATCGCCTTCCCAATACTGATCGGCTCTGATCTTGGTCTGGCTCACCTTCCGTAAACACATCATGTAGATCAGTGGCTTCCCGATCAGCACTGATCTGGAAATACCCATAGAGAGCATTGTCGATCAGCCTCTGGTAGATCTGTGGGGCATTCTTTAATCCAAACGGCATCCGGTTCCATTCAAAACGCCCAAAAGGTGTAACGAAAGCCGAGATCTCTCGAGCGCGATCAGTCATCGAAACCACCCAGAAACCACTAGTCATATCCAGCGAACAAAACCATAAAACTTTATCCAGATCTTCTAATAAATTGTTGATCAGGGGCATCGGGTAGACCATCAACTTCGTGAGGCGATTCACCATTCTATAGTCGATACACAATCGAATATCAACCCCATTCTTCTTAATCACAATCACAATCGGTGATGCCCACTGCGATGTTGATGGTCGGATGATCTTTGTACTCAGCAAACCCTTGATCAAATCGGATAACTTTTCCCGGTATTGAGGTGCAACTTTACGACAACGCTGAGCGATCGGCCTTGCATTTCCCACGTCTATATCACAAACAGCTCCGAATGCGGCTGAGGGTTGGGCGTTACCTTTCCCCATTAGTAAGTGGCGTCTTTTCCAGATGATCTTCTTTAGCTGATCGATCTGCTCGGGCGTGTTCACTTCGGGATCACCGACTTGTAAATCTTCCATGGTGACTTCTGGCATATTGGGCGATACCTCCGGTAAAACGGCCATCTGCTTCTCGATACCTTCAATATACTGATCGCCACCTTCGTGCATACACACTTGCTCGTCCACCTGATCTACCTTTTTCTGATCGGCTTCATCTTGAATCGCCCCTTGTACGTCACTCAACTGATGGTTTACTTCGGATTCACCCTCCTCTGTAATGAATTCAGCTGGTTCATCCTCCTTTTCTTCCTCATGATCGTGCTTGAACTCTTCACTGTCCTTTCCGCTGGCTGGGTCCGTCGTTTTCGGTGGGCCGGGCCTAATTATACTCAATATCTGTGGACCTTCTTTGACCCGGCTTTCCTCTGTCGTTTCGATCGGTGGTCTCCTGATCAGCAGCTTGGTCGGCGTAGAATATTCCGGCTTCTCGACCATAGGTGAAGTATCTTCATCCGCTAGGTCTTCATCACTGATCAGGTCCGTGGTGGCTTGATAAGCCAGGTTCTGCCATTCAATGTATCTTCGTGATCCCACTGAAACATATCCGATCTGTCGAGGTACTTTCCCTTCAGGTAACCACATCCCTAAAATCATGTCTTCGTGGATGATCAGCGGCTGATCGGATATATTTGTGACCCTGATATAGCTTGATCGGCCGATACCGTTAACGAACGTTGGTACCCATCGTTCACCGCGGGTCAGCCACAATTTCTGTTGCCGATCACTCGACCGAATCATGACATCGACTGATCGGGACACCCCATTGTTCTCATACTGACCCATCTTTAACATTCTTACATAAGTACCATATAAAGGTCGTCGGCCAGATAGCTGAATCTGCACTTCATCCGGAAGAGTCAGGGTTCCATGAGACATATACCGGTTGGTACCATAAAATCCATCCCCAGTATCGCGTCTTGACCGGCTAGCCGGCCAACCCAAGCATTAAAATAGTAGACCAGGGATCCTGCCAGGGTGATCTTCACACGTGATCGTCCTTCCGTCATATATGAACTCTCGCCGATCCCAACACATTCTTGCCTTTGGGTACTGTCTATACGACATCCCACCTTACGAGCAAAGGCGGAGTCGATGATCGAGACTTCCGCCCCAGAGTCAAATAAAATAGTGGCTTTTTCATTGTTGATCTTCCATTAGCTTTAGCCTGTTTAAACCACTTTTCGGGAGAGTGATACTTCCAGTATCCTCGGGATTCACCGGGCAGTAGATCCAACTCCATGATCACGTCCGATCTGGAATATTCATCCACTCTGAGACTGTAGATCGGACACCGATCGATGCAATTTGAATTAGAACATGTATTGCCGGTTATCTTCTTTTCCTCAAACTTATCTCCGCTACCGACATATGCATAAATGCAGAACATAGATCGCTCGGCTCGAACCAGATTCCAACCTGGCGAGCGATCTAGTTTAACATCTTCTCGACATCTGGTGGAAGCATACCAGCATGTTTAGTCGGCACATACCACTTGCGCATCAGATTAAAAAAATCTTCAATAGGGCAGGCGCCGGCGTCATGAAGCTTCCCACAAGTCTTGCATACGAAAAAGCAATGTTATGAAGGATGA
>MIQA02018825.1:0-13539 GCA_001887855.2 Sclerospora graminicola
CGAACGTGGCACAAGCGGTTCAACCATGCTAACCAATAAGTAATCAAGAGCATGGATAAGAACAAGACAATCCAAGGACTTAAGATCAATTAAACGTTGGCAAACTACGACTATGTTCCATGTGAAGTGGCTAAGGCCAAACCAATGACATTTGGTCATTTGACAAGGAAAGCCACAAGACCATTGGAAAGGCTATGTCTTGATGTGGATTCGATTAAAGTGAAGACAGCTTGTGGTGCAAAAATGTTTTTACTCGTCATAGACGAATATTCCCGATTCAAGTGGGTCTTCATACTCAAGACAAAAGATGAGGCTGTGAACCATCTAACAAGACTGTTGCGAAGACTCAACACGGCATTCATACACCGACATCTAAGGATACAAGAGTTATTTTCGGATCAAGGAACAGAATTCATAAACAAGGAAGTGGATCTGCAAGGAAGAAGGAATTAGTGTACAAACAACGAACGCGTATTCCTCTCAAGAAAACGGCTTGGTGGAACATGGAAACGGAGTGATGGTGATGAAAGTGCGTGTATTACTTGAAGAAACACAAGTACCAGTCTCACTATGGGGAGAGGCACTCCTACATGTGGTAGATACCCTCCATGTGACAGGGTCACAGGTAATCAATGGTAAAACCCCTCATGAACTGCTTTATGAAGAGAGACCGGATATCTCGCACTTACGCACATGGGGATGCACAGTGGACGTGCTAGTCATGAAGAACAAGAGTCAGAAGAAGGATAAACTCAAACCGATCAAGATGCCAGGGTTGCTGATCGGTTATTCATCGCAAACTAAAGGTTACAAGTGGATGTGTGCACTTGATGGCAAGGTTGGCACAGCACGAGGTGGAAACATGACATTTCGAGAAGCCTACACTATAGATGCAAGTTATGTGCAGAAAATGATCGAAAATGCGTTTGGTGACGGCGATCACACTCTACCAGCTACCATCCCGTATGTACGGATGCGGGCAGGCATGGACAGCTTGGTCACAGAGGACGTATACAAGATACCTATTGCGGTGAGGCAGAGAGAAGATGAAAATAAACCAGTGGCATTGGCGTATGCCCCAACCAAGAAAGACAAAGAGGCATTGGCGTATGCCCCAGAAGAAGATAAACCAGAGGCATTGGTGTATGCCCAAAGAGAAGAGCTGGTCTCGGATGAAGAGAACCAAAACAAAAAGGAAGAGATGCAGCCAGGAAGGCGCATTGATGGAAGGCCAGAGCCCAAGCGACAAAAGAACACAAGATATAAGGATTATATTGGAGTGAACAGTGTCGATACACGAGAGAAGATTGGAAATCTTCGCGCATTACAAGTGTTGGCCGTACGCACGGCGACATCGGTACAACCTTGTGAAAGGTTACTGGCAGATGACGTGAAGGTCCCACGATCATTTAAAGAAGCCGTGAAGGACTCACGCTTCGCGGAATATTGGCGTGCAGCAATGGATGAAGAGATGGGTTCTCTTTGCCGCCATGGTGTGTGGGAAGTGGTGCCTCGTAAGAAAACGAAAGGCAAGCTCACAGTAGTTACAAACCGCTGGGTCTATGCGGTCAAGAAAGAAGAACATGGCTATGTTAAGCGATTTAAGGCGCGATTGGTTGTGCATGGATACAAGCAGACCTATGGAATCAACTACTTCAAAACCTACGCTCCGGTTATTCGATTTGAAACCATCAGGGTGGCTATATATCTCGCAGTTCAACGAGGTTGGTTTATCTTACAGTATGATGTGAAGACGGCGTTTCTTCATGGTGAACTTCAGGAAGAAGTTCTTATGGAACAGCCGGCGGGCTATGAAAGGCATGGCAAGAGCCATGTATGCAGGTTGATAAGTCTCTTTACGGGTTGCGGCAGGCACCGCATGTATGGAATCAGAAATTGCATGAACATCTAGTTGCATTTGGATTCAAGCGTATTGAAAGCGATTACGGACTCTACGCCCGATACCAGGAGGGGGAGATATCAATGTTGCTTACGGTATATGTGGACGACCTACTACTGATGGGTCCACAGGCAGCATGTGAAGAAGTAAGAAGGCTCCTACAAACGACATTCGAGTTAGTAGATCTCGGTCCGGTGAAATACCTCCTTGGGGTAGAGGTGATTATAACCAAGAACTCAGTGTTTTTCAGTCAAGAAACGTACATCATGGAGATTTTGAAGTGTTTTGGCATGCAACATTGCAATGGTGCACCCACACCAGAAGGATCATCGTTGGTAACGACAAGCAAGAAGGAAGACATTCGAGACATGCCATATCGTGAAATAGTGGGCGCACTACAATACCTTGTCTCGGGATCGAGACCTGACATCGCACATGCAGAAAGGAAGTTGGGACAATACATGAGTTGTTTCGATCAGCAGCACTACGCACAAGCTAAGCGTGTGTTAAGGTACCTCAAGACTACATTCGACTATGGTTTGAGGATGCAAGTACAATGATCGAGTGATCCAACCAGTGGATCTAGTCGTGTATACGGATGCAGATTATGCCAATGATTCGGAAGACAGGAAGAGTGTAAGCGGATATGTAACACTAATTGATGGAGCTACAGTTTCGTACGGATCACGTAAGCAAGGCATTAACGCGTTGTCAACAATGGATGCGGAGTACTACGCTATGCATGAAGGTACAAAGGATAGACAATGGCTGAAGAAGTTATGTGAAGAACTCATGGTCGACTACAAGAAACCAAGGCTGTTGAGTGACAACATGGCGGCAATCTATTTAAGTGAAAAGCCGGACAAGCATCACCATGTGAAACACATTGAGAACAAGTTTCATTACGTGCGTTCCTTGGTACAGGACAAGAGACTTACAACCGAGTATGTAAACACACAAGAACAGGTCGCGGATGTGATGACAAAGGCGCTGGCGCGCGTCAAGTTTGTTAAATTTCGGACTATGCTTGGTGTGGTGTCACGAAGAGCAGCGGCGTATGCTAAGGAAGGACAAAAGCTATCGATGGAAGAAGCTAAGGAAACAGGGGGAGAACAAGGCCCTGAAGAAAAGGATGAGTGCTTTGCACTATGGATTGAAGCAATGAAGAACGTTGCAGCTCAGGGGGAGCAATAAGATGGATATAGTAGAGTAGACCGCAGGGCGGGGGGAGTCCAGAATGGCGGGTACGCGCAGGGTGCTAGTCCCTTAGAGCAGGGCTCGAAAAGAACCATAGAAAGTCAGCCAAAGGACAGACTCTGTGTGGATAGATGCAAAGGAGATATGGCGCGGTTGTCGAGGGGGATTGTTGGAAACGGTAGAAGTGCGACAACCAGCTATGATCAGAACATACAAAAGGTAAGATATATTAGATAATTATAGTCTAACCTAATATATATAGAGCGTGCGGTATGGGTGCAAGATGAGAAATGAGATGGGGTAGTGCGGGACACTAACACCAAGGTAACCGAGCAGGGCTCAATGTTTAGTTGTCAATTATCTCTCATCTGCACACCCAACCGAGTCCCCGGGGCCATTCTGGCCCCGCCTGTTGTGTGTTGACTTACTTCCTTCAAAAGGTTCAAATTAGGAGCTAAACTATCACTAATTATGGGTACACTAAGTGGTACACTCAAGGTACGACTGACCCCAATTTAGGTAGTTTACAGCATTAAATATTTTAAGGTTGAAGGATTATCAGTTTGTCTACATTTTTTGTATCTAACATAGCATCCCCGGGACATATCATTGGGGATAATAGCACACGTCCGGAACGAGTGACAGTGCGTCAACAGGCAGATGGAATTCTGTGGAAGATTACGCGATGTAGTATGGCTGACAAGGAAGTTGAGCAGGAGTTGCACGAGAAGGTAATATTGTTTCAACCCCATCCAGCTTTACATCTAATTGGCTGGAAAGTAGACGAAACAATTCGTGCTGGGAAGATATGGCCGAAATTGCGCCGGTCATTTAGGCAGATGTATAATTAAGGAGTTGCCCCACAGCTGCCTGCTCTCTTGGATCGGTGGAAACGAAAGTGCGAGTTAAGTGATTGGTGGGCCATGATTCAGGATGTGTCGCCTCGACCCCCGCGTCTGCCATCGCGTCCGCCAACGCGGCCTGCACGGCCTCCTCTATTACTTCGTCCATAGCGACTTGGGTTTGCCTCCCCACCGTTACGCATACTGCGCGGACAATCACGCATCAAGTGTCCGTACTGGTTACATATTCTGCAAGGGCTCCGCCGCATTGCCTTTTGTAATGTCTCACGCCTTCCTTGCATAGTAACTTGTCTTATGTTTTGTCGATGTTCTACATTGTTCATCTGAACCTCACGCCTTACGCCGCCGCGCTCATTGCGTTCTTGTTCTTCCACATAAATCAACCGGTTCTTGACTTGCCGTAGGCTTACTTTGTTCTCCACTGACAGCGACTTCATGCGTGAAAATTCTTTGTAGAGATTCGGGTTAGACTTCTTTTGTTTGAAACAGTAGCAGCTCTGCAAACTTTTCTTCATCCATGATCTCTCCTGCCTTGCGTAACTCGCCATCGAGTTGTGCCATCTCGTTCATGTAGTCCAGCATGCGGTCTCCAGGCATCAGGAAGCGATAAAAAAGTTATTTCTCTACAACGATCCTATTGCGCGCCGGCATTCGATCGTATTCCGCCATCAAAGCATCCCAGAGACGAATGAGATTTCCCGTCTCAATAACTTCTTCCATGCGTATCACCACCGCATCTGCAAGACTTCCAACTATCATCGCATGCGCTGCAGCATATCGGCAGTCCCAGGTGTCCTTCATCTCTACCGGCCAATCAAAATTGTATCGCTCCTTCCCGGTGACCAGCGCTAATAATCCCGCTGCATTCAGCTTCGCTCTCATCTTTACTTTGTAGACCTTAAATCCTTCTCCGTTGAATGGCTCCATGCGGAATTCCTGCGCCATGTTTCGGTACATCCGCATCTGATCACTATGTCCGGCCGTCTCTTGTGCCGCCTCAGTGAATTCTTCTCCCAGTGATTTCTGAGTATTTCCCAGATTTCTTCTTTCTTCTTGACGGGAGAAAACCAGAATGTCGAATAGAGTATTCCCTTCTGCGACCCTGCGGTCCGAGCCCGGTTCGGTTGAACCGCGGTCCCTTGAACCTGCCCCTGTTGGGCTCATAACCTGTTGTAAACTACCTAAATTAGGGTCAGTCGTACCTTGAGTAGGATCTGGTGTACCACTTAGTGTACCCATAATTAGTGATACATGTAGTTTAGCTCCTAATTAGCACTTATTTAAGGAAGTAAGTCAACCCACAACAGCGGGCCAGAATGGCTCCGGGGACTCGGTTGGGTGTGCAGATGAGAGATAATTGACAACTAAACATTGAGCCCTGCTCGGTTACCTTGGAGTTAGTGCCGCACTACTCCATTCTGATCTTGCACCCATATCGCACGCCCTATATATATTAAGTTAGACTATAATTATCTAATATATCTTACCTTTTGTACGTTCTGATCATAGCTGGTTGTCGCACTTCTACCGTTTCCAACATTTAATTCAAATCTGATTGTCAAATTATGCCTCAGTTAGCGCATTCGTTAGCGCACGTTAATCTTCATCCTTTCTGGTTAGGTGCAACCACCAAGACATGCTCACTACTTCTCTTCATAGCAATATCTCTTTTTATCGCACCGAGCGTCAAAATACTTCGTCGAGCTCACAGAGACGAGCTGCTAATGTTGTTTTGCTTGGGATACCCCGCCCCAGCGACTGACGTCTACTCGCTTGAATCTGACGTACCGGTGCACTTGCTTCCGTTTAGCAAGCGCATACTACACAAGGATTCATCGAGGAACGAAAACGTTGGAAACAATTCGGCAATCGTCAGTGTCTTGCCGTCATCTGAGAGCGCAGGATGCAACCCGTACGTAAATTTACTGTTATGGTATGGAGCAAGAGGAGTTTTTTTGGCGAGTGCCTGGAACACGTCCGACAAGCGCCGATACTCTTGTTGATTGCTTATCCTCCTTTAAACGGTGTCCAGTAACGTCAGCTGTTCACTACCAGCGAGATCCATCAAAATAAGACCTTCTCTCACCTCGGTTCCTTGTACCCAAGAATAGTAAGCGCAAAGACATATTAGTGTGAATTCATGTCCATGCGGCTCACGGATCGATTGCACGCCGCCACGTTGACAATGTCATCCATTTGCTCAGCCGCGCAATAGCGACCTCAGTCAGCCCTTCCACATAATTTTACCTCGACTATCTTTTGAAATGCACGGTCATAATTTTTCTGCTCTCTAAAACGATAACCCGTACTTTATCGACTGAACACAAAAATGAACCAAATATAGGGCTGTTATTTGTAACATGTTTGATACAGTATCCGCTCTCACTTCCGGATTTTCAGAAACGATCAGTTAATATAGGCTATCCATTTTTAAAAGGAACAGCGTGTAAGAGCATCGCCACCGGTAAGTCTTAATCAAGGTTTTAACCTATAAACCTCCCGTTTGACCAGATTTAACAGCCACCGGTAAGTCTTATTTCTGGTCGTTACCGCACGAGGTCTTAAATTTAGTGCTATAGGACTTACTTTAAGACCGTGGTTTTAGTTAACCAAGCGGGTTCATTGGCCAAAACAATTCTTGCAACAATTGGTCAAACGTCGAAAAAAACTTGAGCGTAGCGAACATCATGGGAAAAGGAAAGGAATGGAGCTTTGGCGATCACTTGAGGAGTTTCCATTGTTTTGCTTAGTCGTAAGTTGCTCGTGGATTGGTTATTACACGCTACTAACCAGTCACCCGAGCGAAGTTGTGTCAGGCCTGGGGAGTAGCCCGATACCGTTAATCGCGACACAACAATCTGTCCATTCTTTCGCTTAAACGTGACCGTTCCACTAGAACGTCATGAAAAGCAGTTCTAGCTGGTTGATTACGCAACATGTAGAAGAGGTCGTCTTCTTCCGCCGAGACTCATCGAGCACCAGCGTTTACATGGTACGAAAGCAACTTTTTTCTTCAATTAAATGACATAGACTCATGGTGATGACTCTGTTGCATATTGTAATGCAGTGAAGTATGCAAACTTTCTGTGCGTTCGATCCAGAAGCTCATGAATCACGTGAAATTCTCCCGCCTTCAGAAAGCTTCACTTGGCTTGGCCGATTGAGTCGTTTTTTGCAGAAGATTGATCCAGGAGACTTGCAATTGACAAGTGCTGGCGGATGTCAAGTGGTGCCTGCAGACCTTGTAATTCACCGACGTCACACAATCGACGACATAAAAGACGCTCATGACGCGGAGTCGGTGGCAACAACGCGGCTCAAGAATGCACGCATTAAAGCTGAAGAACTGTCCAATTTAACTCGCATGACGCTTGATGCCTTGCCACACACAAAGTGCGTTCATGTAATTCCCGTTTTTAACTAAAAATGATTGGAAGATATTTTAAATAAAACTGACGTTAAGACTTGCCGGTGGAACAAATTCGTTCACACAGGTTTAACACTCAGCCACGGGGTCTTAACTCATCAATTACGACCTGACGTTAAGACTCACCGGTGGAGATGCTCTAATAGAGCAAATGTGTATTACTGCCCGCAAGACTTTGCCTTGCGCTAGATGATTAAAGTAAATCTGCTTGTTGGATCCGGATCCTTGGTGCATAATGCCTCGTGGAACATCTAGCTAAAACGTTCACAAGGCTTGCACTTGATCGTCCAATTTCGTCCAATTAAATCGAGCAGCAATACTTTTGTTGTAACGCTTTTCATAGAACTGTATCGCTAACACTGGCTGACCTTGATCTACGAGCTCCCCCGCTTTCATAACCAACTCACTTATCGAATACTGTTGCTTTTTCACAGCTACTCTTTGATTTAGCAAATGAGTAATAGAGTGAGTACCACAGTAGTGGTACAAATCAGTACACAATTTTCGGAAACTTATGTTCTTTAATTGTACTAGTACCAAGTTTGAAAGAGATAACTTTTGGACAGTTCCGGGGATACTGTATTTATGACAGGCCAATTACGGTACATAACCTTAATTTCCGAATTGTGTGCTCGGGAGCGCGATCTAGATTAGAGTATCTTCACCGGCGAGTCTTATCGTCAGGTCGTAATCAAGGGGTTAAGTCCGCGTGGCTGTTAAACCTATATGTGCAATTTTGTCCCACCGGGAAGGCTTACGCCAGAAAGACTTCCACCGGCAAGGCTTAACAAAAGAAAAGCTAAATCTACCAATCAGAGTGTTGGTCAATGAACTCCAGTCACATTTATTTGTTTTGGCCAATGAGCTTACAGGAGTGATTAAAACTGCGGTTTTAAAATTAAGACCTCGTACGGCAATAAGACTTGCAGGTGGCTGCCGAATCTGGCCTAGCGGGTAGTTTTTAGGTTAAAACCTTGATTAGTGGCGACATTGGCTCGTAATCTAAATTATGGCGTGCTTGAACAGAGTCTTAAAACAATGGCCGTGTTCGAAACGCCCGTGCACTAAAGTAAATCATGATTATCTCTAACTTGATCGATTAAACATCGGCAAGCGTACAGCACGTTTGCGGTAGCCGCAAAAAATGTTTTAATAATGGTGGTTGACTGTCACTCAGTTGGAGTATTCAAACATCAACACGCTAACGTAATTGCGATATTTGAACCAATTGAATAGGTTCGACAATGATACAACCTGCGTTTGTCACTAGCACTATGACACCCTCACAATTAGAGGTCAGCAGTGCAATGTTTCTCCCCCGATGCCAAATAAGCGAGTTTTTAGTCGGCGAGGTCTTAAGCTGAGCACTGACTTAGTTTATATAAGCTCCTAATCTTTTTTAGAAATATTCCAAAAGGTGACTCTAATCCAAAAAAACTTCGCCAAGAGGTGACTCGAATGATTTTAAATGGTTTTTAATATTTTACATGTCGTTTTAAACAGTTTTACACGGGAATTTATGGTAAAATTCTACTAAGTTACGGTTACTGTGATTTAATGACTAACAAGGGGGCGTGTTACTCTTCCAATTAGACTATAAGTTAAAGTGATGGTGTGTATATCCCAGGAGCGCGCAAGCGCCTTTTTCCTATCTCCCACCAGTATTTGCCTTTACAAAAATAACTTATGAAACATTTGATTACACTCACGAAAGCGGGAAATATTAAAGTTATTTTTTTCGAAGTTATTTATAATGATAGTGCTGGTGTCTTGGGCTTCATCAACAAAGTAGATGATCAATTCCACCAAATTTATATAGCACCCATTCTTTTGCATCACTTGCTTTTTATAAATAAACGTAAAGCATGCATCTCACTACGCTTTATTACCTCTACATATATCCCAATTTCGGGCAACGGATAAAATAAACATAAAATAGAGGTAAAACTTACTGAAAATGACGACGTCCCATGAAATCTGATGGCCATTATACGGTCGCTGTGCGCCTTTAGCACATCAAGTCCCAACCCATGACTTGCGGTGCAAGAAGTTTTTAAAATACTTGATCAATTCAAATTATAACCCAATTGGAACAGCTTGTTAGTCATTAAGCGTACACGGTAGTAGTAAAAACGTTTGAAACGACATGTAAAATATTTAAGCCATTTAAAGTCATTTGAGTCACCTTTGACGATTTTTTTTGGATTTGAGTCACCTTTGGAATATTGCCATCTTTTAATACTTCCTCTGTCCAGAAATAATAGGCCGTTTTTTCTAAAATTAGTTTATAAGCAGGTTGTCTGGGGCCTGCTGATTGGCCGTTTGGAATTATGAATCAGTGCTGATTGATAGAAATTTGTTTATTCAAAACGGCACAGTGCTTTTCTAAATATGACCTTACTCCACGGAGTCCGCGTTCTCAAAATGATGCAGACGGACCCCAAGCCCCGCAAGCACTGCAAAATCTTGAAGCGCAAAAATGTTCTCGCTCATATTTACGAAATATGCGTAATATTTCGTCTGTAACGGCGTTGCCAAGGATCTTACCCTAAAATTAGACGATTTTGAGCGCCAGATACCTTGTTTTGGGGCATGTGCGAGCGCCAAGCTGGAGGTAGGCACAATTTACGATGGCGAGAGCCGTCGTCGTGGTCGCAGCGACCGAAAGTCCGCGAAGCGGAATTCGTCGCGACGCTCGCACAAACCATCATTCACTTTTTTATCGAACCAACATTCGGACCTTAGTGGATGTCTCTAAATTAATATAGAAAAACGTACTTAACCCCAATTCGGCCTTATATTCCTGGACACGCTTAACTATGGGCGCGGCCTTATATTTCTAGACAGAGGAAGTATTTTTGGTTGTTGTAAGGCGGATATAGCACCTAACCAAAATTCTTAAACCCCCAAATTAGTAACACATGATGCAGCAAAACACTGATCATTGCTAAGTCTTCGCTGTAAGTCAAGCGCTAGCATCTTCACAACTCGATAATTATCCACCGTGCATTATTGTAGACTTAGCGGCAGCGATAAAGGAGGGTTGCTTAACCGGGCCTTGGTGGGTTTAATCTGAAATTCCCGCATGGTATTCGCAAGTACTCTTTATTAGGTCTAGGCAGGGGAAACGAGAAGATTTCGGCAAAGGCGTCGATGAAATAATTCAAGACGTACCTAGCAGAATTTGCGTCAAGTGGATCTAAATTGGAGGATAGCGTTTCTTTCGATGCATGGGGAAGCAACGATACGATGGCTAGCATAAGTACCCTACTGCAGAGGGAAATTTATGTGATTAGTGAGCACGCAGATGACTCTGTCCCGGGTGTACTCAGCTTCGTCCCAGAAATCAGGCAAAAACAGAACAAGGTTCTGTGTTAGTGGTGAATACCCGATATCTATTAACGATTGTGTTCGAAGAGTGCAGGACCGCCAATCACAACATCCTGGACAACTACAACACTGGTCATTACTAATGTATTTCCAAAAGGTATACTACTCGGTACTCCTTTATGGCACTCGAGCGCAATATATGGAACAACCGGCAAAGTTGGACCATGACATGGGAAGTAGTGGAAGCAGTGATAGTGATGATGACAGCGGTGATTAAAACACAGATGAAAAAACAGATATTGATGTAGTCATGACCGAAGTTTAGTCGGTCACTGAACAAGGAAACGAGCATCAAGAGCAAACATACCACTCAACTCAAAGTAGCCAGATGACTACTTATAGTTGTCAATCCCCTTGGGACCCTGATTACTGGGGAGGAGATTTCGATGACCTCCTTCACAGGTTACAGGGTCCAACAATCCATCACGATTTGAAAGTCGAGATCGAGCAGCTTATTCGTTCTCGTGACAAGCGGATGTGTGAAGTTTTATACTTCCTTACCGAAACGGTAGGGAGACTCTCTCTGCCAGAACAGAACCATCTGTTGCAGCTCAATTTAAATCAAGGTGAAGCGCGGAATTGGGTAATGCAAATAATTATCAAATTTCGCAACCCATATTCGAATAGTGGCAATCCAAACTCTGGAAGAATCAAATCGCAGGAGAAGAACAACTATTGTTACAAGCAGATGACTCTTCTATATCTGAGTACGACCCGTTACAGAGCCGTTTAGCACAAAACAACAGTGGCATTGAGCATTCAATCAAGAGACAATGTTTAAAGACGCAATCTACTACTACCACACGTGTAATACAAAAAAATGAATTAGAACGGCCAATTCAAAGGGAGATCATCGAAAGTATTGAGGAAAATGGTGGATAATTCGAGTAGTTGTTCCCAATCAGATCAAGAGTGGTACGAAAAATGGGATGCCTTTGGAGCTGAATGGTAACGTATCACTAAAATACCGTTTTGACTAGCGTGCGGTGGTAGCAGGACGAACCTCCAGATCGTGGAGGTCGAAGGCCGATGTGGAAGCTCGTCAGCGCAAAACAAACACGAGCCATTTGATCGTATCTGTCTCCCTTCTTCGTGAACTTCTTCAACATCACATTCCACAACGAGTTGACTGGACCGAAAAACATCCGCACCAGTATTCGATCGCTGGTTACACGGCGGTTGCGCTCGATGTCGTCAGCCAATTGTGATTTGTTGGTGGCTGTTCCTTCGGGGAATCGTTCTTATGCTTATTTGATCACTGTATCCTTGATAGCCCATCTCCATCAAGATTGACCAATGTGCTGTGAGCTGTCCATAAGTGCCTGGTGGTGAGACGGCTGGAAATAGAGTTGATAGGCGGGCTTTCCATTTAATAAACCATTCGTGAGGGATTCCTGTAACCTCTCCCCTTTTTCCTAGTTCCAGCATCCCTAACCAGCATTGTTCTCGCCACTGTGTTGCGATTAAAATCAGTAACTGAGGGTCGAGACTATCTAGGAGATGATATGCTCATGGGCACTCCTTAAATAGATGAAGCAGCTGATTTTCTTCTTTATTAACCGCTCGTGTCCAAGTTGAAGTCGGTGATGCACATGAAAGAGGCTGACATCGGAGAAGGGTCTGCTCGTTAACGGGGACAATGAGTCATTCTAAAGCGTGCGAAATATAGAAGCAGTCCTTTAATTCGTTAATGCGTACCCACTTTTGCCCTTACCCTGGCGAGATGTCTACTTTGCGCATTTATCCATGCGGAAGAGTTAGTTTCTATTTTAGGGGAGGAATATGACCCTATTGACTCTATATTATGGCGCTACTCCAGACATTTCCCAATTCGGGCAGCGGTACCTATTTACGTGGCAAAGTTCAAGCGATCATAGATGGTCAGTCGAATGCATGAGTGTATCTCGTACAATTCCTTACAACTACTTACGTTCCTATTCCTGCTAAATCCGATTATCCGACAGCGAACACTGAGGACCCAATACGGTGAGTTCGTTACTGAGGGCACTCCAATGGCTCCAGACCAAGATGATTTTGAGAAGACGGGGCACCATTACTTCAATCTATCGAAGTATGATACATACTCTATTCGACGACTAATCAATGATATAGAGTACCACCCCCCGGTAACTACTAAACGAGCACTCAAGGAATTAGAATTGATAATCTTTAGAAGCCAGAACCTCCGAGGTTTCAAAAAGGCAGACATTAGCGATTGGATGACGGCATGGAGAACTTCAGTGTCGGCATACAACCTCAATTTATACTCCTACAGGAAACTAACATAACCTCTCACGAGGTTGCAGAGGAAGTAAAAAGTAAATGGGACCGATTATGGGGGCGGTATGGATCTGATTCACGACTGTCAGTTTGCAGTGTATAAAAAAACAGGTAGTGTAGCCATACTACTACACCCATCGTTGGAAGAACCAGTAGCGTATTGGAGACAAGAGACCTAGACAGAACGTTTCATAGCCGTTTAGTGGACTCACCTATTGCTGATCAATATTTACGCACCTTCTGGAGATTCATCTTTGCGGAAACAATTCTTTTTGGATATTTCAAAAATTATACTACAGTAAATCTCTCATAATAATGGCGGGTGGTTTTAATTGCGTCAAATTACCCATTATAGATCGCTATGGCGGTACACAAACAGCTAATTCGGAAAGTGAGGTCTTGTCAATCATGATTAGAAGTGCAAGATTAATAGATGCGCAAACGCTTATGTAATCCAACTTTTTTTCGAGTCGACGGTAGAC